>JAJMDJ010000227.1:0-70011 GCA_030573495.1 Hanseniaspora nectarophila
CTAAAAGTTTTTACAGAAGTACCATCCGCATTTACAATGTTCTTTTCTATAAAGACACTGTTCAATAAATCTGTGGCAAAGTTAGGATGGCTGTATAGAGGTTCACCCAATTTTGATGCAACAGCAATTATGGCCAAAACAACTTCTTTGGTATAACGTATAGCATGTCCAGTAGAGTCGGCAAAATCTCTTAAAGTATCAAAGGCCTTTGTGTGTTCATTTATAAACTCATCCTTGGTCTTATTGGAAGCAGTAGCTTCCCAGAATCTTTCTGTATTAGAATGTCTCACAATCATTTGCACAACAGGTGGCAGCCCTTCCCAATTGCTTGGGTCGCTATAGCTTTGGATTTGGAAAAGTAATCTAAGAATGTATGGAAGTATTGGTAATAATCTTGGTTTCCATAACTCATAAATTAGGTCCCAATCAAGAGTATCTGATACTTTTTCCAAAGAATAGTGCAAAAAGATTCTTGTAGCTCTGACAGGGAATAATCTTTCCCATTTCATGTGTAAATCTGTTTTCAATGATTTCCCCTCTTCATCTACACTAATTGTCAATAAATCAGTGTTTTCATTGACATTTCTTTTAACAAAGTACTCACCAATCTCCTTAATACCTAAACGTTCCATGAACCAGTGTAGATCAGATAAACCAGTTACTGTTTTGCTATCGGACCAAGCACTGAGTTCAGGATCTACTATAGCACCAAACTTGGCTTTTCTGTTCTCAAAGTTTTCTGATTTCAAAATAATAATCATCAAAAAGGATTTGAATGATATGACTTCATGATAAGATAATGTATCAATAACTTTTCCTACAACTTCTTCTAATTGCACATAAATATTTGCTAAAGAATCAGGCATTAACAAAGCCATTCTATTAAGCTCCAGACCACATGTATACTTTAAGTTTTTGATAGATTCTTGTTTCTCATCATAATCTGCTAAAGCTGGGTTTTCGCCAGGGAATTGCAATGTTGCAATAGTCATGATTCTTTCAAGCAAAATGAATAAGGCCTCGTCTTTCAATATGTTCAAAAAGAAAGAGAAGTTTTGGACTTGTTTTTTCAACAACATTGGGTCTTTCAATGACAAACTCAGTAATTGATCAGATAAGGTCTTTAAGTTAGATTTCATAGACTCATGTTTTTGGTCGTAGTCTGGTTGCTCAGCGTACCAAATTTTCCATCTAATGCACCCTTTAATGAAACATTCAATAATCATCAATTGGGATAGACATGTTAGGTAAGCATTTTCTTTGTGATCTAAGTAATCAATTTGCAAAACCTCTTGGCCATATGGAGAGCTGAAGTATGTATTCAAACGTTGATTTAACCATTCAAAGGAGAAATCAAGCTGACAACAAGTTACTAATCTTATAATATCCCTCAAAGACTTTCTATACAAAGAACAAAATGATTTGAATTCATTTTCTGTTTGAAAATCGATATCAAGAAGCAATTTTGAAGGATGATCATCAATCTCTTCAAAGTATATTAACTGTGACGATGCAAATTCTAATAGCTTGCTTGAAAATCCATTGTTTTGTAAAAATTCTACTTTATCATCCTGTCTTAATAAAAATATCCACATATCCAAAGACAACCCACTTACTACTAATGACTGGTCATTGGTGACTTCAAATACTAAGTTTAAGTAATCAACGGCAATGGTTACCTTTGCTGGTTCTCCTTTGTCACTCAAGTTAAAGAATAGCATATGGAATGAAACAAGCATATCGACGTACTTCTTGATGACAGAGTATTTTTCATCATCAACATAGTCCGCATAGTTCATTTTCAAACTTGAATAAACTTGTCTCAAAACAGGAACAGAATTTATGTATAATTCCATCATGGATTCCAGTTGATCAACATTATTGTATGAACGGGTGTATGCAATGTGCAATGAATCTAAAGCAACAGTTTGCATCTTATTATTCCCAATCAATAAAACCTTGAACAATAGAGAAATTAGATTACTTTCTGATATAACTTCTGAAAAAGGCCAGGTTATAGAGTTTTTGAAAGTTTCTAAAAGCTTTGTCAAGTATCTGCACTCCTCATCATTCAAAGGAGCAACATTTTCATGCTTATAAATGTATTTTTCAAGCTCTTTGCACCACGTATTAAACCAACCAATACTATTGTACTTGAAGTATGACCATAAGTTATCAACTTCGTACTTCAATTGATAGATACTAGGTGTTGAAATTAACAACATTGACAATGGGTGCAAAACAGGGATTCTCTTCAAAGCTGCATAATCCAGAATCAAAAATATATCCTCAAATAATGTTCTGAATATAAGAAGATTCATTTCTTTCAAACCCAACATGTTTTGTTCATCACCTTTTTCCCATAATTTGGTTAAATGCATATCCATATCGTACCATGACTCATTCAACATTTCTTGTGTTTGTGGCGATAGTTCTTGTAGCTGTCTTGGAGGGTCATTTCTCATATTGTTTGGATCATCAGGTTTAGATCCTGATTTGGTACTGTATTGGTAATTGTCTTGGGTTTCATTTTGGTTGCTAGAGTCGGATTTGGAATTTTGGTTAACTTCTAAAAGTTCACCATTTATATTATATTTACAGCATTCACCATACTCTCTTTTGGCAATTGCAACCCACAAGTAAGTTAGCTTTTCTTTTATAAATTTAGGGGTCTTGGTGTCTATTTTAAAACATGACTCTATCAACCACTCTTTTATATGGCGTTTCATTTGTGGTGACATGACGGTTGAGTATTTATTGGAAATGTTAAAATCAACCAGCTGAAGACCATAATACTGAATAGTCTCAACTGCAGATTCATTGTACAAAATTGGACCTAGTATTAGAGAAGACTCTCGGTTTTTGACTTCTTCCAAGAAGTTTGTAGCTTGTAATCTCTCAGTATTATTATACTTTCCATTATAGATAACATTAACAGCTTGTTCAACCTGTGCTCGCACTTGTGCTATTTCGTTATCAGACATTCTCCTTTTTATTATTATTATATAAACTTTAGTATGTTAGTTATTTCTTTAAAGACAAAAAGTGGTATCAATAAAAAAATCTGTTGTTTATAACTGTGGTTTTTTGTTTGGGTTATTATCTCGATGTGTATATTACATCTTGTGTTCAAAAAAAAAATATATAGATGTTTATTTACTTTTTTTTGTTTTGTTTCCATTCAGCTTCTTATTTTTTTTTTTTTTGGGGGGTTTTGTAATAATCTATAGCCGAATGGTGTTGTGATCATTTTGCCACCTAAAAAAAAACAAAAAAATTATAGCCGATTCTCACAAAACAAATTTCAAACGGAGAGCGTCCCACACGTGACAACTTCCAAAATTTCAAATTAAAAAACACAGTTAAAATAAAATAAAAAAGGAATTGTGTATATACAATATATGGTTGATCATAAATAAAACTTCTTCTTTTCCTTGTCCATTTCTCTCTTGTGCTCCCACTCTACATCTTCCTTCAAACCCTTTTGTAATCTTCTTAGTTTCATTGTGAATTGAGGTCCTAGTTCTTGCAAACCAACACGCTCTTCGTTTCTGAATATGTATCTATGTCTTCTGAAAAATACATAATCTCTTTGATTATGCAAAGTTATAACTTGTCTACCAACAATATCTGGGTTTTGAGGGAACAAGGCTTGGAATAAACACCCAACAGTCTTACCCAACTTGGTTTGGAAATTATTCAATATCAATTCTGGAACATGGGATGTGGCATTACCGTGGCCAACAATTTGCTTAGAATTGACGTATGATGAGATCTTGAAGTAGAAGGATGGTCCGATAGGTAACTTGATAACAGTTAAACCTGTGATTTTCTTTTTATCTTCATTGATGATTATCAAAAAATCGTATCCTCTATTGTTACAGAACTTACACATCTCTTTAACTGTTATACCATATTTTCTTTTCACAAACTTGACATCTGGGAATATTTGCATCAATGAGTTGGCAAATTCATAGGCCAGTTTCTTTGCATTGGTATTGGTAGTTAATACTATCTTTGGTGGGGCTTTGCTGTCTAACCCAGCCTTCAAAAGCTTCATCAATTCATCTATTTTTTCTGATGATTCTTCTTCCTCTTCTTCTTCGCCATCAACATTTTCTTCATCTTCTTCTTTGATTTCAACTTCGTTTGTTTCTTCAACAACAACATTGTTCTTTTCCCAATCAATGGAGTCATCGTTGACTCTCATGTTATCAATAGTGCTAGGAACATTTTCTTTCAATCTCTTTTCCCTTAGCTCTGGGTTTTCAGTTTCTTCTTTTTCTCTTTGTTTTCTTAATTTATGTCTTTCTTTATTCTTTTCATGCTTCAATTTTCCAAACAGTTCTTGTCTTTTAAGCTTGTTTTTAATATCATTAAGTTCAACCATCTTTTTTTTTGTAATATCACCTATGTTATTTTGGTTATTTCAGTAATTCGTGTTTATCTTTATTACAATTATTCAGTCAATTTTTTTTTTATTAAGTTTCTTTTTTTTTTTTTTTTTTTTTTTTTTTTTTTTTTAATTTTTTTTTTTTTTTTTTTTTTTTTTTTTTTTTTTTTTTTTTTTTTTCTCATCTTCCTAGAATTCAAAAGTTTTATAAAATTTCTTTTTTTTTTGTTAAACATTTTTATTTTTTTTTTCTCTTTTAGGCATTACACACGTGACCAATTTTGAATTGAGATGATTTCTTTTTTTTTTTTTTTGAATTTCTTGGTTCTTCCGAAAAACAAAATAAAAAATATTTTCGGTCTTACCACAGGCATTTGGTAATATTCCATTTTGCCCGGATATACCGACAGGTTTCGGGTGAAGCGATAACGCCATGGAAAATAAAGCGTGCCTTCTAAAACAACAATGATGACTTTTCAATATTTGATATATAAGACCACGATTTTTTGAAATTTTAAAATAAAACTAAAACCTTAAATTTTTTTTTTAAAAACCAAAAAAAACTAGTGATATTAGATATGGTGAATTCAAAACTCACTGATGAATATAAGTCAAAGAGATTAGTCTTGGCATGTCATATGTGTAAAAAGCAAAAAATAAAATGTGACAAAGAAATGCCTCAATGTGGAACGTGTTTTAAAAAGGGTATTCCTTGTTTAACTACATGCCCTGGTACACAGAGACAAGTTCCTAGATCATACATACTGTACCTAGAGGATCTTCTCTGTGTGTATTCCGAAAAACTGGAATCCATCGGTGTTGATTTAGATGAACTCAAAGGAAACTTTCCAAGCAGCTATGACGATATCCCTGTTAATGTTGATCTGTATAGAGAAAGATTTAATGAGAATAACGAGCCTATAAGATCAGAAAACAAATACATAAAGAGAATGTCATCAGTAAACAAAATGTCTGATGACTTGCAACATGAAGATCAAACAAAGACTCTTTCACTTCCTCTTAAGAGAAGCAATGAAGAAACAGATTCAACTTCTGAAAACACATCAATAATGAAAAAACCTAAGAAAGAAACCAAGGAAGAAAGGGCAGAATTTTCTTTAGAAGCTATAGCTCTAACCCCAAGTAACTCCAAAATATCCAAGAATAACATACTGGAATCATATGAGAATTCAACTGCAATGAAACAAACAGGGTCTATGGAAGCAATGATGCCTGAATACAATATGGTTGCTGATTCGACAGGAAATAAGTTGACAAACCCAAAAATATCAAACATAAGAGATGAACCAGTAAAGGAAAAGAGCAGTAAAATTACCAAGACTTATTTGGGTGATTCCTCTGGTATACCATTTGCAAAGCTTATGTTAACAGCCATAAAGTTCCAAAATGACTCTGATTTTACAGATGGCGAAGATTATGAAAACCTGGAAGATTTCCTAAAACATAATATTAATGAAGATGAAGTAAATGATATTGAAATACCAGTTGTTGAAGATAATGTTGATGCCTTCACTCTTCTGCCTGTAAAAGAAGCACAAAAGTTGTTAAAGGGCTTTTTCCATTCCTCCAATCCACAATATCCGATCTTTGAGTTTTCATTATTCTACAATCGTTTTTATAAACCCTTATTTGGTGCTGATACTCAATTTCATATGCTGCAAAATGAAAATGAACAAGCTAAAAATGAAGCTGATATGAATTTACCTGAATGTTACAAAGTCACTGCTGATGAAAGCTACAAAAAGTTTATTGAAGACTTTGTCGAAAAAGTCCAATGTAATAATGATACAGAATTTTCAAATATTGGAAATGAAAATATAATTATTCCCTTTGAAACCTTAGTAAACAAATGTAAAAATAACAATTTCAACTTGAGTATCTTCCAGGCTGACCTGCCATTACCACCAGTATACAGAAAGGCTTTGTTCTTTTATAACATTGCATCTGCTTTGGGTTCATCTAGCAAGGTACTGGTGAATAGAACTGCGCATGCCATTACTTTAAAAAAGAGAGCTATGTACTGGGTTAAAGATGCTTTAGATGATACATATTTAAATCCATCTTCAAATGATGTATTCTCTCAAATCAAAGAACAATACATGAGACTGGAATCTCTTTCAGCAATGCTGCTAATGAGCAATTTTGCAATGAGCTTGCCATCTATACCTTCAGTATGGTACTCTTTGGGTATGCCATTAAGAATGATTATTGATTTAGGGCTACATAATGAAAGGTACAATACTGAAATCTTATCACAGGCTTATAGTTTAGAATCAAACCATGGAAACTCTGAATTTGTGAACAGCGCTGAGTTTTTGGTTGATAACAGAAGAAGATTATTTTGGTGTACTTACTCAATGGATAGACAACTGGCTTTGTACTTTGGTAGACCTACAAGTGTTGCTGATGAATACTTAAGTTGCCAAATGATCGGGTACAGACCACCAAGAAGCTTAAAGAATGATGAATTTTCTTGTTACACAAGAGTCATATCCGTTGCTATGATGGGGATTAGACGACTGCAAAGTGAGCTTCTAAACGTGATGTATGCCTTCAATGGACAGTTACCTAAAGAATTTGCAAATATCGCTGCGTGGAAGTCTGATTTTGAAAAGAGATTGAATAAATGGTATAGCAAACGTGTCCCAAAGAACTTTGGAAAGAATGATGCCTTTAAGTTCAAAAAGGAGTTTTTCAGAATCAATCTTCATCACACCAAAACCATGTTGAATGGTATTACCCCAAGAGCATCTGAAATGCACACAGAAAAAGAGCTTGATAAATTACGTAACTCAACCTCAAATATGATATTCCAATATAAAAGACTATGGGTTAGTAAGTCTTTGAACTATACATGGGTTGCATGTCACAACCTGTTCATGTGCTCTATGACATACTTATACAGTCTTTACAAACTTGAAGATATAGAAAACTTGGATAAGACTATTGGTAATGTATTAGTTATTATGAAGAGCTTTATTGGAACATGTGAGGCAGCACCTAATTGCTACAAATCCATAAATGTTCTTTCAAAGGCTATCAGAAGATTGATATTGAAAAAAAACAAAGCTACCAAAATCAACAATGAAAGTGGATCTGTTATGAATACATCTGAAAGTGAAGCCACTGACCATGATCTACAAATGTTTTTTGAAAAGTTGTTGAATTCTCAAAATGTGGAGAACAATGGTGCTGAAGCTGCAGTTAACCCAAATGCTGAAGCAGGCAGTGGAGATTCATCAAATGAACTTGATTTTTCTTGGGGATTGGATAGTGAGCATAAATACAATGGTAGAACAGAGGAGTATTTCAACAACATGGGTGCTGAGGCTCCTATAACAGAAGATAAGAGAATTTACGATATGTTGTACTTCCATGCAAATAACACAACTTCCAAGTATTTGGGAAACTTTGTTTTGAATAAAGATTTAACAGGAAATGAAGAAAACGAAGGAGACGAACGTCTTGAGAATGCTGGAACCAAATAAAAACGTATTTATTAAACATATCTATATATTTATTTTATTTAATAAAAAAAAACAAAAAATTCAATTATGGAATCTTTTTTTTTTTTTACAATTCATCTAATTCAGTGACAACTTCGCCTTCTTCAACAATACCACAAGCAACAACCTTAACTTGAGTTGTTGGTTGATCACCTCTGGTGGTTTTGACATCATTGTTCAAGAAATCAACAACTTCAAATCCATCAACAACTTCACCAAATACAACATATCCACCATCTAACCAAGAGGTTGGTTCGAAGGTAATGAAGAATTGACAACTGTTGGTGTTTTTACCTCTATTGGCCATACTCAATTGATACTTGTTGTGGGATAATTCCAAACCACCCTTTTCATCAGGGAAACCTTGTGGATCAGGGTATTTATCTTGGAAAATGTGGTAATTGGCTAATCTTTCGCCGTTTAAGAATCCAAATTGAGCCATGAAGTTAGAAATGATTCTGTTGGAAGTGGAGTTGATTAAACCTTTTGATGGGTCATCGTTGGTTAATAGAGCCTTAAAGTTTGCAACAGTGTTAGGAGTGGTGGTGTCGTATAAACCTAAGGTAATATTTCCTTTGATTTCATCACCATATTGAATAGTTAAGAACCCCTTTGTACCTATTTCAGCTTGACCAGCAAGAATTCTGGTGGCAAATAGGATGAAACCTAAGACGAATGTGTAAGTATTTTGGAAGATCATATTTTGTTATTTTATATCTATAATGTTTATCAATTGATAATCCGTTGGATTTTTATTACTGTTACTTTTTAATTAGTAAATAATATATAGGTTTATTAACGCGTATTTATAAAGCTGCCACTCAAAGAATGATTTGCTGTCAGAATCTTTTTTTTTTTGTTTTTTTTCTTGCCTAACTTCATTTTCATATGGTTTGCGGATATAACCAAACAAGTAACCATCCGTATCTCCGTAAAGTAACAAAGTTATTTCAAATATCATAAAGTTTTTATTTTAAAAACAGATCATTCAAAGATGTGGAAGTTGTCTTGAAGCCTAAAAAAGACAGTAGATCCAATGTGCCATATAGAAAAAATAACCAATTCAACATTTTGTGTCAAAGAAGCTAAGTAGAATATTTAGCAGCACCAAACAATAATAAAATAGAAGCCCCCCCCCTTTCTTCTGTTGCCTTGTTTAATTATGTAATATTTCATATTTGTTAAAGTTGAACCCCTGTAGAGTATTTTTTTTTTTTTTCAACCCATTACTGAATAAGGGTCACTGTTTATCCGTACATCTTCTTTTTTTTTCTAGAAAAACCCCCCATGCTGTGTATTTTCTGAGTAAAAAGGCACATGTTTAGGCGAAAATACTCTCAATTTTTTAACAAATCAAACACGTTGATTTTTATTTTTTTTTTTGTGTGTGCTTCCGTTTTTAAGGGTACGTTTATCTAAGTGATTACAGTAATATTACGTAAGATCATATTCCGTTTGTATTTACGATTAAGAATTCCTGTCATTATATAAAGAGATCTTCTATGAATTAATTTACAACAATTATCGTATTTTTTTATTAACTAAACTAATAATATACATAAACCAGAAAAAGATAAATCCTCAATCTATCTAATATTCTATACAAAAAAACACTCCAATAATAAAATGTCTACCACTATGAAAGCTTTAACTGTCGGTGAAAACAGAACCGTTGTTGTCAAGGAAGTTCCTATTCCAGAACCATACTTACCAAACCAAATCTTAATCAAGGTTGCTGCCGTTGCTGCTAACCCAACTGACTGGAAGCACATCGATTACCAATTAGGACCAGTCGGTTCCATTGTTGGTTGTGATGCTGCCGGTACTATTGTCAGAGCTGGTAAGGACGAAGCTGAAGCTAAGTACATTGCTGAAACTTATGGTTACAAGGTTGGTGACTATGTTACTGCTGCTTTCCACGGTTGTTCCGTTTTGCATCCAGAAAACGGTGCCTTTGCTGAATACACCTTGATTGAAGCTGCTTTAGCCAGTAAGTTTGAACCAAAATCTGCTGATGGTTACGAAGCCGGTAAGGGTTTAGGTGATTTGATTGATGCCGGTGCTGTTATCGACTCCTTAGAAAAGGCTGCTTCTTTACCAGTCAGTTTATACACTGCCACTGTTGTTTTAGCCATGAACTTAGGTAAGACTATCAGCTTCGAAGAAAGAGTTGAATGGCAAGATGCTGAATCCACTTTATTGATTTACGGTGGTGCCACTGGTTTTGCTCAAAACTTCTTACAATTAAACAAGTTGATCAAGGGTTACAAGAACGTCATCACCATCGCTTCTGCCAAGCACGAAGCTTTATTAAAGAGTTATGGTGTTACTGAAAACTTTGACTACAAGACCGAAAACTTCTTAGAAGAAATTATCAAGAAATACCCAGGTACCAAGACTATTGTTGATGCTGTTTCTGCTCCAGATACCTTCAGCCAATCTTATGAAACCGCCACTAAGTTATTCATTAACGACAAAATCCATGTCATCAACTTGATGAACTACAATGCTGGTAACGTTGCTGAAGAAAAGCAAGATGACTCCAAGGTTGTTGTTTCTTCCACTTTATTGTACTTATCCAACGGTTTACCATGTCCATTTGGTCCTGTTACTGTTCCAGCCAACCCTCACTACAAGAAGATCTGTACCGAAAACTTCCCAAAGTTGAACGAAATCATTAACAACGGTGCTTTAAAGAGTATTGCTATTAAGATCATGGATAAGCCAGGTTTCGAAGGTGCTATTGAAGCCATTGATGGTATCAGAACCGGTAAGAACAGAGGTGAAAAGTTTGTTGTTAGATTTTAAAAAATAGTTAATGAAAAAAAAAAATCATGTAATTTAGATAATTTTTTTTTTTTTAATTAATAAGATTTATATATGACTACTAGAACTTTATGACAATTTATGATTTGTATTTATTTTTGAGGATTTATCATCATACTAGGTATATAACGCCGTAGAAACGTAACATATATATTTCACAAACTCTTAAACTATTAATACAAAAATGAACAAAGGAAAATACACCTAATGATGAAGCGGAATATGTGTTATATCAATCCCCAAAAAATAAGTAAATTAGATATTAAATCATCTAAAAACTCGAACTAAAAACATCCATGGTAATTTGGTACTTATTTAATGATGTATAAACAAAATATTCTAATCTTTCTATCTTTCCCCTTGAATTCCGTGTAAGTGATGCACGATACAGGCATTAATACTGCTGTACTAACGCTGGTAATTTTGGTACTTGGCTGAAACAATATGTTGGTTCAGAAAAATAAAATTAAAGTATAAATTGTTTTTACCAGACCTCTTTGCATACACATAAATTGCTAAAGATAGAAGGAACTTGGCATGAGAGGTGAACTTTGAACCAATATATATTATGTAAACATTTTCACGCATATTTTGATGTATTATTATATAATGGATAACTACAATGAAGCATTCGTTTTCCAATAATAACAATCCTTAAAATCGCTTAACAGTTTTACAGTAAATCAACATATCTTTAAAAAATGAATAACAGTGAGTACGTTTTTGGTCGAGATACCGAGACGACTTGATTATCTCCGGTAAACGACTGATCCGAGGGAAGTGCAACCTTTTCACTAGCAGACTTCGCCATAATTTGCCTCTGTATGGCAAACTCTTACTATTATATAAAAGGCATATATAGGATAAAAGATCTGTGTAAAAACCAGAGGGTCTTTTTTTCACTCTTTCATTTTTATAATCTAATCATTATTATAAACGCAAGCTAACAAGTTCGGACTTATCGACAGGTAAGCCAAACAATGTATTCTTAAAAAAAAAAAAAAAATTTCCACACTTTTACTAATTATGCAATTTTAGTAATTTCTAACAGTCCCCTTTTTTCCGTTTCAAATTTCTTATATGCGTGATGATGCCATCATTAGTCATAGTCCTACGATATCAGCCCCCACACTCTTATGTAATTAAGGTTGGATAACTAGAAAAAAATTAGTAATACAAACTATTTCAAAAAAGAAAAAAAAAATTCGGTGTTCCATATCACAGTAAACTGATATTAATATAACGTTTATGTTTTGTTTAAAATGATCTGAAATTTCTTTGATTATATAAGCAGCTTTTCTATTTTATATTTCAAAAACAAGTTTCATAACATAGTCTTCTTTTACAATAAAATATCAATCTACAAAACCAGAAAATAAATCCCCCAACAAATCTATAACAAACACTTTAAATAAAAAATGTCTACCACTATGAAAGCTTTAGTCATTGCTGATAACAGCACTGTTGCCATTAAGGAAGTTCCTATTCCTGAACCATACTTACCAAACCAAATCTTAATCAAGGTTGCTGCCGTTGCTGCTAACCCAACTGATTGGATGCACATTGATTTCAAAATAGGACCAGTAGGCTCTATTGTTGGTTGTGATGCCGCTGGTACCATTGTCAGAGCTGGTAAGGACGAAGCTGAAGCTAAGTACATTGCTGAAACTTACGGTTACAAGGTTGGTGACTATGTTACTGCTGCCTTACACGGTGGTTCCGTTTTGCATCCAGAAAACGGTGCCTTTGCTGAATACACCTTGATTGAAGCTGGTTTAGCTAGTAAGTTCCACCCAAAGTCTGCTGATGGATTTGAAGCCGATAAGGGTTTGGGTGACTTGATTGATGCCGGTGCTGTCATCGACTCCTTGGAAAAGGCTGCTTCTTTACCTATCAGTTTATACACATCCTCCATGGTTTTAGCCATCAACTTTGCCAAGACTATCAGCTTTGAAGAAAGAGCTGAATGGCAAGATGCTGAATCCACTTTATTGATTTACGGTGGTGCCACTGGTTTTGCTCAAAACTTCTTACAATTAAACAAGTTGATCAAGGGTTTCAAGAATGTTATCACTATTGCTTCTGCTAAGCACGAAGCTTTGTTGAAAAGTTATGGTGTTACTGAAAACTTTGACTACAAGACCGAAAACTTCTTAGAAGAAATTATTAAGAAATACCCAAACATCAAAAACATTATGGATGCTGCTTCTACACCAGATACTTTTAGTAACTCTTATGAAACTGCTAAAAATCTATACACAAACGAAAAGATCCATGTTGTTAACCTAGTTAACTTTGGTATTACCCACATTGCCGAAGAAAAGCAAGATGAATCCAAGGTCGCTGTTTCTTCTACCGTAATATACTCTACCAGTGGTTTGCATGTTCCATTTGGTCCTGTGACTTATCCAGCCAATCCTCATTACAGGGAAGTTGCTTTGGAAGTTGTTCCAAAGTTGAATGAAATCATCAACAATGGGGCTTTAAAGAATATTGCTATCAAGATTAATGAAAAAAGAGGGTTAGAAGGTGCTATTGATGCCATTGATGGTATTAGAAAGGGTGAAAACAGAGGTGTGAAATTTGTTATCAGATTTTAAAAAAAAAAAAAAGCTAATAATATTTTGAGGAACTTTTATTATAAATTATATATGAAGATCACGATTTGTTAACAATTCTTTATGTTTTCTTTTTAGAACTTTATGCAGTAACGTGAAACATAAATGGGCATTTAATTCATTACTTACAAATATATATAATCGTATGATGGCTTGTGTGGATAATCCGTTCCACTTAAACTAATAATAATCAAGAAACAAACTTTGAATAAATATAGCAATTATCAATCTTTAGCTAACACATTATCCTTTTCACCTTTCAATCTCTGTACTCTAATTGGCTCCCAGTTAGTGTTGTCTTCGGTAATATTTTGCAAACGATAGTACTCGTCTTTTAAATTAACAGTTCTCTTATTTAATGATTTCTCTAGATCATCTGCATTGATTTGAGTAACTTTTTTATCATCACGATCAATCTTAGTTTGGTATAAATCAGCTAATCCATATTGACCAATAATAACGAGTGTCATGAATGGTAAACCAAAGTATAAGAATGGTTTTTGGTTAAAGTTTTTTGCGTATCTTCCAGCAAATGTCTTTTCATAAAGAGCTTGTTGTCTTTTTGATCTAAATGCTTTGTATCCAAAAGTAGACATATTGTTTTTTGTTTTTTTTTTTTTTTCAGTGTATTATGGGTGCTTGTTTCGATCTTCTCTGAGGTTAACAAGAAGTAATTATTATTGATATATGAATATTGGAAAAGCAAAATAAAAAAAATCCATTCATCAAATCTTTGTCTTTTTTTTTTTCAAATCACGTGCATATCCTGAAAACTAAGCGGGCCGTAAAAAAAATTTTAAACCAAACAGATTTTTTGAATTTTTTTTTTTTAGTGAATTTTTTTTTTTTTTTTTTCGCTTCAAATACCTAAAGGGCTATGTTTAAGGCGCTGTTAAATCATGAAATTAGTCATTTAATTTTGGTATATATACATAAAGGGTCAGTGTTAAATATTTTCCATTATACAAGTTTTCTTTAATATTAATACAGTAAATAAACTTACAAAATAAAAACCATATATACACAAAAAATGTTAAGAGCTACTGTTAAATCTCTAAAGCTTTCAGGCTTTGCTCAAACAAGATCATTCAAAACTCAAAATGGTCTTAGTCAAGAATTAAAGAAATTCAACAAATACTCAGCTGTTTTAACTGAACCTGTTTCCCAAGGTGCTTCAAGAGCCATGCTGTATGCCACTGGTTTCAAGGAAGAAGACTTCGGTAAGGGTCAAGTCGGTGTTGGTTCTTGTTGGTGGAGTGGTAACCCTTGTAATATGCACTTAATGGAACTTAATGACCAATGTGCCAAGTCCGTTGAAAAGGCTAACTTAAAGGGTATGCAATTCAACACCATTGGTGTTTCAGATGGTATTTCTATGGGTACAACCGGTATGAGATACTCTTTACAATCCAGAGAAGTCATTGCTGATTCTTTCGAAACCATCATGTTAGCTCAACATTATGATGCCAATATTGCTATTCCATCTTGTGACAAGAACATGCCAGGTGTTATCATGGCTATGTTAAGACATAACAGACCAAGTATCATGGTTTACGGTGGTACCATCTTACCAGGTGCTTGTGGTTCTGCCAACACCAACGAAAACATTCCTGAAAAAATTGATATTGTTTCTGCATTCCAAAGTTATGGTCAATTGATTTCCGAACAAATTACCACTCCAGAAAGAGATGATATCTTGAAGCATGCCTGTCCAGGTCCAGGTTCTTGTGGTGGTATGTACACTGCCAACACTATGGCCTCTGTTGCTGAAGTCATGGGTTTAACCATGCCAAACTCCTCTTCATACCCAGCTGTCTCCGCTGAAAAGGCTGCTGAATGTGACAACATCGGTGAAGCCATCAAGAAGACCTTGAGCTTAAACATCAAACCAAGAGATGTTGTCACCAAAGATTCTATTGAAAACGCTATTGTCTATGTCATGGCCACTGGTGGTTCTACCAATGCCGTTTTACATATCTTAGCCATTGCCAAGTCTGCTGATATCCCATTAACCCCAGCTGATTTCCAAAGAATCAGTGACAAGACCCCATTATTGGGTGACTTCAAGCCTTCTGGTAAGTATGTCATGGCTGATTTACAAGAGTTCGGAGGTACTCAAGCTGTTATTAAGTACTTATACGACTTAGGTCTATTGAAGGGTGATACCATGACCATTACTGGTGAAACCTTGGCTGAAAGAGCTGACAAGTTCCCAGCTATGCCAAAGGACCAACCAATCATGAAGACTTTAGAAAACCCAATCAAGGCCACAGGTCACATCCAAATTCTACATGGTTCTTTAGCTCCAGGTGGTTCCGTTGGTAAGATCACTGGTAAAGAAGGTACTTACTTCAAGGGTAAGGCCAGAGTATTCAACGATGAACCATCATTCATTGCCTCTCTAGAAGCTGGTGAAATCAAGAAGGGTGAAAAGACTGTTGTTATTATTAGATACGAAGGTCCAAAGGGTGGTCCAGGTATGCCAGAAATGTTGAAGCCTTCTTCTGCTTTGATGGGTTACGGATTAGGTAAGGATTGTGCTTTGTTGACTGATGGTAGATTCTCTGGTGGTTCCCATGGTTTCTTGATTGGTCATATCGTTCCAGAAGCCTTTGAAGGTGGTCCAATTGCCTTGGTTGAAGATGGTGACGAAATTGTTATTGATGTCGAAAACAATGTCATTGATTGGTTAGTTTCCGATGAAGTTAAGGCTGTCAGAAAATCCAACTGGGTCGCTCCACCACCAAGATACACTAGAGGTTGTTTGAGTAAGTACGCCAAGTTGGTTTCTAATGCTTCTCAAGGTTGTGTTACCGATGCTTAAAAGTAGCAACAAAATTATGGTTTTTGTCATATGTAATGTAAAGTTTTAAATGTGTGTTTTTTGCTTGTTGAAAAAAAAAATAAAGAAGAAGACCTCAATCTTTATATATTATGATTTGTTTCATTAACTAGGATTATTTATTATTATTAAGATGTTTAAAGTTTGTATTTTCTTAGGTATTTAACTCTCATAAGTTATTAAGTTGATATTTATCACGTGCTATTCTCCATAACATAGGTATATATTAATTTTTTTGTTGGTGTGTGTTATTTTTTTTTTCGTGTACTTTAATATTTCAATGTGCTGTTTTGTTTTTTTTTTTCGCCTTATTTTTTTTTGCATGTTGTTTTTTTTTTACACACACACACACAATTATAACACTCTTAAGGTGAACACTTTAAATATATTTCAGTTTATAAAAAACCAAATTCAAATATACAAAGCAATATGGTTAACAACTTATTTGGCTTTACTGCATGCTTTTTTGCATGTTTAGTCACTTTGTCAAATGCATTTAACATTGACTTCTATAACTATTTGTTAAACATAAATGATAATAGAATGATTATTGAAAGAAACAACTTGTTGATTTCTGATGTAGCAAACTCTAAATCATTTAACTTTAAGGTATCTTATGATTTTGAGTCTCTTGTTAATGACTTGATTGTTCTTGACAATGATGATGAACAAAATGCTATGCTGCCTTACACATATGACAAGAGCACTAACAGTATTGACATTGATATTTCAGAAACCACTGGTAATGAACTAGACTTGACCATTATAGTTCAAGTTTCCCATAGCTTAATAGAATTTAAAAACAGTGTCATGAGAGGTTTATCGGATGATATACAATACGCCACAATCCCAGTTCAAAAACTTCCACAATCTATTTATCACATTGATAAGTACGAAGCAACTTTACTAAACAGTATTCGTGGAAATAACTATGCTTTAGAATTTGAAGAAGGTGTTACTGAATTTGTTGAAAATGACAACCAAACAGGATACATTCTAGAAGAATCTGTTAAGGACATTGAACCATCAACTACTAAGGAAACTTTTGATATATCATTCAAAATAACAACTCCTATGTTAACTGCCAAAAAGGCTATTAGAAATGTTCATTTATCCCATTGGGCCAACACTATTCAATTTGATGAACATTACATTATTGAAAATGAAGTTCCTGAACTTGAAAAGACCTTCAAAAGAAGAGAATACATGCAATATCAAAACAAGAACTACGGTTCATCAGGATTAGCTTTAGGTCAACTAGATGTTTTAATTCCAGCTAACAGTTTTGACCACTACTACAAAGATGACTTAGGTATGATCACAACTATGAAGACAGGTCACCATCATGCCACCGATATGGATACTATGCTTTTGAAGCCAAGATACCCAATTCTAGGTGGTTGGAAATACATTTTCAACATTGGTTGGGTTAACAAGTTAGAACAATTCTCTCACTACTTAGCTCCAATTTCTGCAGAAACTGACAAAGAATACTTGTTGGAAATTCCAGTTATGGATGGTGCTACCAGCATTATCTATGAAAACTTGGACATCAACATCATCCTACCAGAAGGTGTTGTTGTTAAATCTATTTACGCTCCAGATTTGAATGATTTACCAAGTGACTTCAAGAAACCAGAAATTGGAATGTATAAGTACGAAAACTTGTTTGATTATAGTGAAGAAAAGTCCAGTGAGATTAAAATATCATATACTAATGTCAATATCAACAGTAACTTGTTGAGAATCGAAAACAGTGACAACAAGATCTTTGTCAAATACGAAATCAACGACTATTCCGTTTACTACCAAAAGGTTATTAGATTAAGTTCATGGATCTTTGCTGGTATTATTTCTTTATACTTATTAGGTATGGTCAATGAAAACCTACAAAAGTAAATTTGTCTTCTATTAATTTTACCATATAGAGATTCAATTTTTTTTTTTTTTTGTTAATCAATATTATTTATATTTTGTTTATACAGTTTTTTTTTTTTTTACTAATTTTTTTTTCTTTTTTGTTCTTCAAATACGTTTAGCATCTTTAAACAGAATACTTCACCAAAATACAAGCACCATGTCTGAAGTTTTTGATGGTAATACCTTATTGAAGATATCAGAAAAGATAAATAATTTTAAATCTTTGATTAGAAAAACTTTGGATGACAACAATGAACAAAGTATCGATGATCTATTGAGTATTATTAATAAGAATACTGAATTAACTGACTTTATAGAATCTACCCCATCAAATAAAACACACATTGCATACAAAACAATTATTTTAAAAAAAATCCAAGACTCTGAATGTTTGAAATTACAAGCCGCTGTAAATACACAAACTGCACAAGCTGCAGAGTCTGATGATGAAAATTACAAAAACGTTCTAACAAACGTGCAGATTACAAATACAAACGCAAACATGCATATATTTCAATCACAGACTAGGGAAATGTTTCAAAACAATCATAAATTCATAACAAAGATTGATTATGATGAATCTATAGATAATTTAGCAACATTCATGGTTATTACAAACTCATCAGAAGCTCCTAATTTCAAAATTATGGGTAAAAACTTTTTCAACAATCTTCTTCAACAATTTGTATTTGAGAATAATCCAGAGCTGTATCAAACCAAGCGTTTTTTTCAAGATGTTTATAAGATATACATAGACAATGATGGTTCTGAATGTCGTTCATTTATAGACGACAATCACATTGATCTGGATATGGGTTTGGATGGGCTACGATATGCCGGTGATATGGTATCAGAATTATTAAACTGCAAAATCAAAAAAGTAAGAATATTCTGCTACTTTGAAGATATAAACAATTATATTCCTGCTGTTTTGGATGAATTTTTTATCAATCTGCAGACGATATTAACAGATATTAATAATTCTCCTTTTGTTGAGCAAGAATTTGAATTTATAAATATCTTTGATGGCCAGGCATCTAGCCATAACTTAACTGAAACTGTATTCAGCCAAAAGTTTACAGAAGAGAGGAAATATGAGGTTTTCAGCAATAGCTTGGGTTTGAATTTGTTGCACAAGGGTGATAATGTTATTTCTACAGAAACTGATCACTCTTCCGGTGAATATCACATAATTAATGATATTTTCTTGAAGTTTCTTAAGGTAATGGAATGGAATGTTGTTGTTGGTAATAATGTTTTGAATGATCTTCTTAATAAACTAGAATTGCTTTTTGATAAAAACGATTATTTTACCTTTATAGAGAATATCTTCATAGATTTAATGATCAACTTTTTCCAAAAATCATTGACTCAGCCTTTAAAGAGTCTTTCTACGGCTCTTATACTATGTCAGCTGAAAAATTCAAAAGTGTTGAATGCAGAAACTCTTAGTGAACAACTTCTAATGGATACTTCATTCCATAAGTTTATCGAAGGTTTACTAGCAACAGGCTCTGCTGAAAATGTGAAGTTTTGTAAACAGCTTTTGGTTGATAAAGACTTTTTAATGTCAGAATTTTCTTCAAACCTCTACAAAACCACGCCAATGGTGAATAATATTTTTAAGAAGGTGATTGGTTTAATACATAAATCAATTTCAATAGACAGTATAAATATCATAGTCTTATACTCGGCAACTCTGAAATATACTGAAAGTCAGAATAAGCCAGACTACTTCAAAGACATAACCAACATTACACAAAATGTTGATGAAGAAAGTATAGAAAGAATACTAGATGAATGCTATAAGTTAAGTGTACTCTCATCAGATATGCTTCTTGCTTATAAAAAAATCGATGATGATGAAATTTTACAGAATTCAGTACCAAATTACAGAAAGAACTTTCAATGTTTAAACTACTTGGAAATTGACAATATGGGAGATGAACCACTTATTTTGACTGCATATAAAGTTCTGCTAGACTATTACGATCATTTGGACATACCTTTGAAAATGAGAGAAATGTATACTTGTTACAGATACAGAATGACAGAAAAGTTGGGAGAAGACAGCTACTCAGAAGACGACTTGGTGGGAGCATTCGTATACGTGGTAAATATGATGTTGTATACAGGATACTACAATTTTGATAAGTGGACATTGCTCAAGCAGGTTATCAACGGTTTGTAAACATTGCAATTTATATAAATTTGTTTACACTAATTTCTTATCTCTCTATTAATGACGAATTTCATATCTACAATAAATAATCATGTCTGGGTAAAAAAAGACGTTGTTTTTTTTTTCAAATGCATATTCCAAAATTTTTATAAAGAAAAATTTTAGTAGTGTCTAGTTGAGAGAAGACAATATGTGAAAAAAAAAAAAAAAATATAAGGGAGAGAAATCATAGAAAAATGTTAAACACAAAAGTTATTGTAAACTGTTTAAACCAAACTAATCTGTTACACTTTTGTTTTTTTCTCTCAGAATAAAAAAACACCAAATTCTTAAAAGATTGAGCTTTGAAAAATTAATATTTGAATTTTCTTTACTCATCATTTTCATAAAAAGAGTATTTAATTTTGTATATATACCAGATCAGTTATCCCACAAAAAATGAACAGTAGCGAAGCACCATTAGCACACAAACTTATTCCCATCATCGATAAGTTGAGCACCATTGTGTATGAACAAAACTTGAATTCAGGTGTTTCAGGTGATGATGTCATTGATTTACCTACAATTGCCGTTATTGGTTCCCAATCCAGTGGTAAATCAAGTATTTTGGAAACATTGGTAGGTAAAGATTTCTTGCCAAGAGGTACTGGTATTGTTACCAGAAGACCTCTAGTCTTGCAATTATGCAACATCAAAGAAACAGATATTGCAGTCATGGACATGGAATCTGATGCCAATGAAAACGGCACACACGAAGAAGGAGAAGTTACTCTTGAAGAGCACTTAAGAAGAAGCAATGTCAACTACAACAAGGCTATGAAGTCTGAACGTGTTACAGAATGGGGTGAATTTTTGCACTATCCAGGAAAAAGATTCTTCAACTTTGAGGATATTAGAAAAGAAATTGAAAACGAAACATTCAGAATTGCAGGAAAAAACAAAGGTATCTCCAACAATCCTATCAATTTGAAGATATTTTCTCCAAACGTTGTCAACTTAACTTTGGTTGATTTGCCAGGTATTACCAAAGTTCCTATTGGAGAACAACCAGCTGATATTGAATTTCAAATCAAAAATTTGATCTATGATTATATCTCCAATCCAAACTGTATTATCTTAGCTGTTTCTCCAGCTAATCAAGATTTAGTTAATAGTGAATCTTTGAAGTTTGCCAGAGAAGTTGATCCTTTAGGTAAGAGAACCATTGGTGTTATTACCAAACTGGATTTGATGGACGATGGTACCAATGCATTGGATATCTTGACAGGCAAGGTCTATCCATTGAAGTTTGGATTTATCGGTGTTGTCAATAGATCCCAACAAGATGTCAATTTGAACAAGACTGTAAAGGAGTCATTAGAAAAAGAAAGAAAGTTCTTTGCTCAGCATGCAGCTTACAAATCTATTGCTAATAAATGTGGTACCAAATACTTGGGTGAAAAGTTGAGTAGCATTTTGATGGATCATATAAAAGAAAAGCTACCAGACTTGAAAGCAAAAATTAGTTATTTAATCAACCAAACTGAACAGGAGCTGTCTCAATTGGGCTATGATGAAGATGAAGCCAGTTTGATGGATAACAAGCCAGGTTTGATTCTTCAATTGATGAACAACTTTGCCAAGAATTTCGTCTCATCTATCGAAGGTACATTGTCAAACATAAATACCAAAGAACTTTCAGGTGGTGCTAGAATATACTACATTTACAACAATGTCTTTAGCAGAAAGCTAAATAGTATCAACCCAATACAAAATTTGACAATTGAAGATATCAGAATTGCCATAAGAAATAGTAAAGGTCCTAGATCATCTTTGTTTGTTCCAGAACTTGCCTTTGATCTATTGGTTAAGCCACAAATAAATCTTTTGTCTGAACCTTCTCAATTATGTGTTGAATTGGTTTATGAAGAGTTGATGAAAATCATTTACAACACCCCAACAATGGGTGCGGGTGGTTTGGACTTAAAGAGATATCCTCTATTGAAGAATCAATTAATTGATGTTGTAAATGATCTGTTAAAGGAAAGATTGACTCCAACTAAGAAATATGTTGAAAGTTTAATTGAAATTCATACTAACTATATCAACACCAATCACCCTAACTTCCCATCTGCTGCTAAAGTTATGCAAGAAATTTTTGCTGACAAGAAAGCTTTAGAGGAAGAAACTAAGAGAAGAGAGTTGATGTTAGAAAATGAAAAGAGAATGAATCAGCTAGATATTTCAAACGAAGAAGAATATGCTGAAGATGGTCTTGGTGATAAAAGCGTTTTGAATGGCTTAAAGTCATCCAATATTGATGGAAGTGTTTCTGATACAGACGAATACATGGCTCAAACACCAACCAACAATGCCGATATTGATGAAACAGAAGAAAATGATTTACCATTCAATGCTGATAATAAGGGTAAAGAGACCTTTTTAAAGTTCTTATTTGGTAAAGATCCTGCTCAAAAGACCAATACCACTGTTACACATAATGCCAGTCCAATTAAGAGAAATCCAATAATGGCTTCTAATAATACAGGAAGTTTCATGGCAACCGGTGTTAACAATAACATGTCTTCATATGTAAATGAGGAAGATCAATTCCAAAGATTCTTTGATCAAAGCAATAGTAGTCCATCCAACTTTGATGATGACGATGAACTGACAGAAGATGAAAAGATTGAATGTGAGTTAATTTCTAGATTGATAATTTCCTACTTCAGTATTATTAAAGAGATGATTGAAGATCAAATTCCAAAGGCAATTATGACTTTATTGGTCAACCATGTAAAGGAGTCCATCTCAAACAGATTGGTTGTCAAACTTTACAAAACTGAATTGTTTGATGAGCTATTGAAGGAAGATGATGAATTAAGAATCGAAAAAGAAAAGTTGTTGGAGTTACTATCAGGATACAAAAAGGCTGGTGAGATGTTGAACGGTATCTAATAACATATATAGTTAAAATAAAATAATCTTTTAAAAAATTTAAAGGTATAACAGGTGATATATATAAAAGACTTTATACACTCAAAACGCGTGTTTCATCTTTACAAATTTTCGTAATCTTCTGGGTAGAAAACTAATCTTTCTAATTCATTATCGGTTAATACAACCATTCTTATAACACCACCAGAAGAACCATCCCACTTTATAGCTTGTGATAAAGAATTCTTCATAAAGTCAATTGTTTCTTCTTTAGTCATGTCTTCTTTATAATTTTTGTTACAGTAACCGTAAATAAATGTAGAACCACTACCAGCAATGGCATATTGCTGTTGATGTATGGATCCACCTAGTGGTATACTGTAAACTTCACCTTTTTTACTCTGCTTGTCAAAACCGGCAACAATTAAACCTGCGGATAGTTGGTCCTTGTTGTTGTATGTTAGTGTTTTTAGTAAGTTGGCGGCTGTTTTCACATTAGCATCTTCTTCGAATTGCATTTTGTATAGGTTTAAATGGTGTTGAACAATGTCTGCTACAGCTTGTGTGTCTGCTGCGGATCCTGATCTACAACACCAAACGTTATCTTGAAGTCTAGTTAGTTTATCAGTTACTCTATTGGCAATGTAGGCACCAGTAGAAGTTCTGGAATCGGCACCCAAAATAACACCGTCTTTGAATGTTACAGCCATAATGGAAGTACCTAGATTTACTTCTCCTTTTTTCAAATGTTGAATATCTGTTGAAATACCGTTCATATTGTTAATGTGATTAATTTAGTAGTTGCTATTGAAGATCAAACTTGTTGGTAAATAATTATTTGATTGTAGCCTTTTTTTTGGTTGATTGATAAATCAGTGGCTTGTACAAAATAAACTTTTTCTGTTTGTTGTTTTTGGGTATTCTTTATAGTGTCAGAATACGAAAAAAGTGTTAAAGCATATACAAATTGATAAAAAATACGGGTGGCAAAAGTTGAAATCTACAAAATTTCTTGTATACACGCATTAGGTTATTTATTTTTTTTTGTTTTGTTTAAATCCGATGCCTTGCTCAACAAAATTTATAAGTATATATTTAACCAACTAATACCCAATATATTAATGTTATTTAGAAGCTATCTATTCATTTCAAACGTGGCAAAAATCCTGTTTTATCATCTTTTTTAATTGTTGAAACATCATTCACGGCATTTGTACTGCTTCTTAATTTAGGAATATTTGAAATAGGAGTACTAAAGGAATCTTCATTCAATACTACTTTGTTCCGAAAGTATCTATTGTCCTTGTTCCTATTACTGCTCAATATGTAATCCTTACTGTTGAAATAGTCATTTTCCAATGATGTGTTTTCTAATCTAGTCTTTAAAGTGTGTTTTTTAACCGGTGACGGTCTCAAAAAATCTTTAGAAAATCTGGAATGAGGTGTGAAATTTCCTAATAGTTCTTTCTTCTCTCTAATTTTTGTCGATTTAAACTCTGAAGAGTAAATGTTTTGATTTATTGGTGTTTCATGCAATGAAAGTCTCTGGGGTATATTATTTCTCTCTACTGTTCCGTTGTATGCCTGCTGTAATCTGTGGGGATTGAATGGGGTTTTGATTGTTTGTTTAGCAATTTCACTTTCCTTTAATCTCTGCTTCTCTATCCATACTCCCAACACACCTCTAAGCTGTGCTCTTTTCCATCTTTTACGATGTGTCAACAATGGGGTGTTCATACTTTCATTTCTCATTACCTTCAGGTTCCAATTGTAAAGGATTTTACTTAAATCGGACACAATCCTTTTGTTTAAAAATGCTAAAACCAACTCATCATGTGATTCCATAATATACAAAGACATCCTCCACTTACTCAAATAATTTTCTTTTACATTCTGTGACCTATAAAGTGTAGCTCTAGATAATTGTGAATCATGGTTTTTCATACTCTTTCTAGAAGCATTAAAAAAACTCTTTTTTCTATTTATCATTTGCAAAGTTTCAGCATCTTCTTCTTTGGCGTTCAAGTTCATATAGCTGGATAGCAAGGTCCTAAAAACAGCTTCCTTGGCAACTGGTACAGCTACCTCATTATTGTAAATTTTCTCATAAAACAGGAGCTTCTCATTTTTTATGTTGGATACCATCACCCTCCATTTATCAAAAGCAGTTCTGACTGCATGTGAACTAAGCAGAGCTTTTTTGTCATCAGTCATCACTGCTAATGCATCATATTCATACTTACTTTTCAAGCAATTGAGTAGTCTTTTTCTTATGAAATTTTTGTTTGTAGTCACTGCAAAGTTTTCTTCTTGATTAAGACTTTCCATTTTGTTCAACAAAATCTCAAAATACTTAGCTTTGACTGTAACAGCAAACTTTCTTTCTAATGTTTTCAATTTTTGTTTTCTGTTTAGAAGCTCCAAATATCTCTTTCCAATCCTTTTGAAATATACCATATCCGCTTGTCTTCCCAATCTTGCATAAAAAATCAACTTTTCAAAAGCTTCCTTCTCCAATTTCAGATTCTTTTGAGCATCATTAGCTGTAATCATGTTATGTTTCTCCGTCAAACTACTTATAAATTTTGATTTTAAATTATTATTTGCAAAACATTTTTGTTTATCAGCAGCTTCTTTATTAGTTTTAATTTTTAGACAAAGCTTCTCAAAGATCTTCTTTTTGATAATTCTATTCGAGTGTGAAGTCGCTTCCTTTCTTTGTAACATAGCTTTCTTCCAATTTTCGGAGATACTTCTTTTGAAAACTCTTTCTTTAATTAGTTCATTTCCAAAGTATGAATAATGGTCAGCTAGGTTGTGTTTTTCTTTCCACAAGTTGAAATACTTTGCTGTGTTGGTATCTAACAAATATTTATTCAATGTCTGTGTACTTTCAAGCTCATTATTTCTGTTTTTATTAATCATATCCGTAAAAACTTTTAATTTGATCTCATTATCTAAATGTTGTTTTACTGAATCACCAATTCCGTATATCTTGCTTCTTCTATTCCAGTTTTGAATAATAGATGCTTTCAACATATTATTTTTATCCAATATGTTTTTAGACAGCCTCATGTATATATTTGTTGGTTCGTTAACAAACGTTCTAACTATTTCGATGAACATGTTTAAATCTTCAGTGTCTTGAAAAAAATTAAAAGTAGGATTGGCAAACAAATGAGTCAAAAACCTTATGTACTTGTCTTGATTAGTAAGATAAAGCTGGTATTCGTAATATCTTATAAAGTAGCAATAATTCTCAAAAACTTTTAGGAATGTTTTAATTGTATTCTGTTGTATATCTATCGTTCTTAATATAGCATACTTGTCACTACTTGCATAATTTTTTATTAAAGAGTGTATAGCAGAGTGTGTTTGTATAATCAAAGCATCCTGATTGTTGAGTATGTTTTCAATATCTTGTTGTACTGGAATGGACGGTGTCTTCAAATTTTTAGTATTTATATGTTCATGAATTTCATTTTTGTCTTCAACTTCATCCACAAATGAGTGGTTTAGCAAATATTCAGTACTAAATTTATCTTCATCTACACCACTACTGGTGAACAAAGCTTCATCCAATAAATATTGTGTATCATTTAACTCCATGAGGTTTATGAAAAAAGGGAAACTTTGTTATTGAAGATATAGAGAGATGGTTTTTTAACTGAAAATTGAGTTAATAATCAAATGTATGATAATATATCTGGGTTGTATATAAAATAAAAATTCTATAACTGCTGTTTAATATATGGTGTTTATATGTTGTTAATCATATACTTTCAACAATATTCAACATGATAAATACTTAATTTCTTGAATGTTTTGAATATTTCATAACTAGGTATCTTTCACGTGCAGCAGCCAAATCACAAAAACAAATCTGTTTTTTTTTTGACATAAAACTTCATAAACTTACTTTTTGGAAAATACCCATTGCTGTTTTTTTTAATTCAACCCATATTTTGCTTTAGAAACAGAAATTTGACAAAATTGGAGCATTAAATATTTCTCAAAAAAAAATTATGTTTTTCCATAACTGAAAAAAAAAATAAAAATACAAACGCGTAAAAATTATTCTCAATAAAATTAAAAGTATCAATAATAAACCATACAAAAATAAACTCTACTTGTCTTAACATTTTAAGATGGCTAGTTTATTAGAGTCTCTGAAAGCAGTTCTTCCCGAAAATGAATCATTTGAAATTTATCATTTGATCAGCCCAACAAGAGAAATTAACGGGTTCAAGTATAGAAAACATAACAAATGTGATTTTGTGGCCAAAGCTTCGCATTTCTTGACATTATCACATAACAATAAAGTGTTCTTTGCAATTGATATTAATATTTACTTTGAAGTATTTAAAAACAAGGTAGATAGAACAATCTTTGTTTCTAAGGCTGATACAAATGGATATCTGGATATAAAAACAGTCAAAGTTTCAGCAATTGTTGAAGTTTTTCTGAAATATGTTTGCACAATATCACCTTTATATTATTTGAAGAAAGTAATTCCACTGCTCAGAAACTACAAAAAAATTACATCTCATAACATCATTTCAAGAAAAACAAAAACAAAATGTGCTTTCCAGGAGCTAAGCAGAAGAGCAGGCACAGGTATTAAAAACTATCCAGTTTCTGAAGGAACTTACAAAGACATTTGTATTGATGATGAGTTTGAACTGTTTACTAATATAAGCATATTTACTAGACCTGAGCCACATTATCTATTTACTGACTCAGGGAAAAATCCGAATAAACATTGTCTACAAGGTGATAAATTGCTTAAATGGTGGCTGCATATTGTAGATAACCTGCTGATTGATGATGTACTATTTGAAAATACGCCATACCGTCAAGGTGTAGTTAGTATACCGGGTGAGGAAACAGCTTTTATTCACAATAGATATGTTAAACCACTTGTAGGAAATTGGTCTGTAGGTTTCTTGTATGGAAATCAGGCTGACTCTTTGTATAAAATACCTTTTTTCAATGATGACCCTAAAACAAGATTCTTGAGGGATTTAATTGATGAGGACAAATATGACAAATACAATATAGAAAAATTTTGGGTAGATATAGAAGTAAGGCAAGAGTTTAGAGCAGGTATTGTAGTCGGTGTTGTCGGTCTTAAGGGATTGACTAACAAGAGAGGATTACTTACAAATTTACATGATGAGTCACTTATTCAATGTGATTCAAAACAAAAATACAAGAAGTACAAAAGTTATGTAGTAGGTGAAGAATATGGAACAGAAGAAGGTGCTTATGATAGCAGAGATAATCTATATCATCAATGGCTGCTAAATAATAAAAATCAGTTCAGAGTAATAGGAACAAATAAACACTTAGGCACAAATAAAAACTCTGGGGACTCATTAAAGGTGAATACATTGACCATTAGAAAAAAGACTAGATAATTGCGTTTAAAAGGTTTATTAGATGGGTTTATATACATAGAACCTATAATTCTAGTACTAAGTTATATAATTTCAAATATCATTTATTTTAACAAACGGAGATACCAAACGTGAAAATCTATAATGTTTACATTTTAACAAAATTAAAAAAGTAAACAACATTTAAACTTTGTATATATATTTCATTGTAAACATAATACAAAACAAATTGTTTGATACAGTTGTTTGCAGGTGTCAACATGATATATAAAATGAAATAGCATATTACAGTTATATATAACTGCTTAACAAGTACTAACTAACTGTGGAATAAATTCATAGCGCATATTATCAAAACTACAAAAACAAATACATTTTTTTAATAAAAAACTAATAGTATTTAAAATAATTCATTTTTAAACAATAATATATTAGCAATTTTTAAAATATATATTAAATTATATTTAAAAATAAAAATAGGTAAAATGTTTTAATTTTTTTAACAAAATTTATTTGTACGCATATTTTGTAAAAATATTTTGACAGTAAGAAAGCAGCAAAGTTTTTGCCAAATGCATTAATTGTTTCCCGACATAATTTTTAGCACCTTTTAAATGCTTTAAACGAATATATTGCATTAAACATCAAAAGGCCTTGATATTTTGTCAATGTTTTGCTTGAAACGCAGAATATGGTTTGAAAAACATTTTTTATGTGAATACCGACTTCAAAAATTTCAAAAAAAAAAGTTTAGATGGTTTCTTGTCAAGATTTCTTTAAATCTCCTTATTGATCAGTATTTTTTTGGTTCAATTAACTAGAAACATTACCAAAGACACCATAGAAGACGTATACATTTGACTTTATGAGCAGTTACACTAAACCAAGCAGAACACTTCAGGGCAATGGTGCCGTTGAAAATATCATATCTAACTTTAAACAGTCGGGTGAGTTTGATAAGTTAAAGCTATCAATTCTGGAATCTAGATTACAAAATATTGATACTAATGACACTATAGTATCGTACGTTAAAAATTCTGTTAAACAAACAGTGACTAATGAAGTAATGAAAAATAACACACTAATTTCAAACAGAAGTAGAAATGATCCTTCTGTTATCACCAATATTGAAAATGAAATAGCCAAAACATATGGAGAACAAATACAACAACTCCTGAAAGAAAATGTTGCAGACAATGAAGAGCTGAAAAATAAAATTAAAGAGAGTCTGGTTCAACTCAATAAATAGTCCGCATTTATATAATACATCAAATCTTTGACGTTCTTGTTTTTGAATTTCTTTCCTACTCTATCAGAGCTTCTATACATCAAGCGATCACCAATTATATGGAACACAACATCGTGTTTGTAATCTTCTGTAATTGGCAAGCGTATTTCAAATATACTTTTGCTTTTGTTTAAGATCTTTATTGAGTCCAATCCTGTTTTATTATTTTCTGTCACAATAAAGGTCTTTTGAGAATCCCACAGAACTATACCTTCTTTCCCTACATTACCTACATTTTCTGATTTTACAACTTTAATTCTGCATCCATTGAAGTCACATATAGAAAGCTTTGTTAAACACAAATTAAGATTAAGTTTAGAAAGAGAAGTTTTATAATCAGCTGATGGATCTATCTTCAAAACATCTAGAATGTATGGAACCCACATATCTTTAAACATTTTTTGGAAAAGGGTTTCATAGTTTACTGGAATCTTTTTGAATAACTCATTTTTTGTACTTTTCAAATATTCATACTTGTTTTTCTTTTCTAGTTTAGCCTTATCATCTTTGGTCAAGGCGTTGTTGGCTTCTTTGATGTGATGATTGCTTGTTTTAATGAAATGATTTAAATGAAGCTTTGTTAATTTATTGGTCATTCTATAGTTATTTTGAACTAGCAAATGCTTCAAAACTCCATTTTTTGATACTTTAGAGTCAAGACTGTACTTTTTGTTTGTTTTTTTAACACTTTTCTTAGCTATTGGAGCAACTACTAAGTGTGGATTTACTCTCTCTTCTAATTCGGATGGACTGAATTTAGATGTAGATAATAATTGTTCTTTAATAAACTTTGTTGTTTCGTTCATGTTATATAATTATATCGCAATTGGTCTGGTCACTATATGGTATTCTTTTGGGATGACTTTATTCCCAAATGAATTATAAATTTGATTTCTTATTTCGTGCCAAAAATTTCAGCAAAAAGAGAGAATCAAAAGAAAAAAAAAAAAAAAGAAACATACAAAGTCACTTAGCGGGAACATCACGTGCAAAACCTGGAATCATAACAAAAAATTGTAAAATTGAAGTTGACAATATATAGACAGTTATACTAAAAACAAAACACTATTCTCTTATTCAAAATTCAGTAGCAAATAGCTGTGACTTTTTACGCTGAACACTTATAGGCCTTGACTGACTGTTTTCTGAGTATCCTGCCTCAAAGTTATTAGTATTTAGATCAGATTGCTCAGAGTTGGTTGTGGGTGGGGGTGAATACACCGAGCCATATCTAGCACTGACAACTTGATTATTTTCATTATACAATAATGATACTTGACTTGGGTTCTTTTTCATTGAAGTATCATTTCGTGAATGATGTGTCATTATACTTGGGTCGTTTTCATCGCTGTCATCCTCCTCCATAGCAGAAACCTCCTTTAAGTAATTAGTGAAGATCATACTGAATGCTTGGCCACCGAGTAATATAAATATACCAGCAACTAAGCCCATTATGAATGACTGCCAACTCAAATTCATGTGAAGTTCCAATAGTGGTGAAGTTTTCATCCATTTCAAACTAACTGGTTCATCCACGATATAAACACATGAATCAAAGTTACTCGTTTGACATCCTTGCTGCAAGACCCTGATTTTCTTTTCGTCCCCTTGTTTGTTTTTCAAAATCAGGAAAAGTGCTGGTGGTTTGTTTCCCATATCAACTCTTTTACAATAAACCGAAGTGTTATTCAAGAGGGTTGAGATTTCAGTTTCTGATTCCATACAATTCTTCATCAGTGATGTAGAATTTGGGCTGATGACATGAAGTCTCATCAAATCACTAAAATCTGTAGAATTAACATTAAATTGGTCATCTCTGAGCATTGCTAAACTTGTAGGAACAATAAATGAGTAATTTTGGTTTTCTGTTACAAGTTTTTTTAGTTCCGGAATCTCATCCATATAAATCATAAAGTCCAGTCCATTTCCTGTTGTTCCCATCAAATCATTTAGAGTTATTTGAACCTCAGGTGGGTAAGTTAAACTGTCAATAGAATGGATGACACCTTGTTCAAATATGATATCTTGACCTTTGTAAATTTGCAAATCTTGCTTGTTGGAAAACAATTTTACAGAATCTTCTAATTGCTCAACCCTTTCAATTTCAACGTCATCTCCATCCATGGTTTTGTAGCTGCCACCTTCTTTAATATCCGAATAAATCAAACCCTCCCATATGTAGCTTTTCAAAAATTTATTCAATATATGAATATTAATTTTCAAGTATTCAAGATTGAGATCAAGAGCTTGCAAAGCACCATCATTTGGTAAGAACACCGTATATCCTTCTGTGTTAACAGGCAAGTTCAACAAGTTTAGATTTTGCAAGAACATCAGCGATTGAGAAGAATGAATAAACTCCCCTCCAACAGCCTGTATTATAGTTCCAGGTAAATCTAGTGGCTCACGGATAATGTAAATGCTAGCATCACCTATATTTATAGGATCTCTAACGTTTAAAATTTCAAATGAATGTAAAGTATTGATAAAGTACTGGTCGTTTTCTGTTTTTATTAATTTCAGTTTTTGACAATACTTTCCCATAGTTTTGTTGAAGTGACAGAGCATAGAGCGATAAAGAATAGATTTGGTTTTCAAGCCTTCATCGTTCTGGAATTTTCCTGATTTTTCAGGATTACGGAAGTCCTCATCAATATCAACCTTCTCTTCAATAAAGTGATATATTAAGTTTTTCTTACTGAAACCTTCATAACCAAGCCCATTAATAGTATCATCATTATCATCAACATATAGGAAAAGGGTAACTTCTTTACTACTAGTTAGTAAATAATCAAGGTTTCTAAAATGCATTTCTTGAAGAAAATCATATGCATTCAATCCAATTAGATACTTTTGTAGTGTGAAGTTTATCTTGGCTATGTCGTTTTCAAAAAAATCAAAAACATAGGAAAGTCCGTATCTCTCTCCAGAACTATAGTCCACCTCCTCAAGATCACGGTATGATACAATATTTGGTGAGCTTCTTGATTCAAAATCATTCAAGGCGATTGAAAGCCCATTATTTGCTATTTTGTATTCAAGGGAATATGTTGTATTCCCATTTAATGTCTCCACCGGTCCTTCAGCATCCAGTCCTTGACCCAAAAGACCTTTAATGATAGTTCCATTTAAAAAATGCTTTTGATCCCATACAAGATCGGCTTTAATGGAATCATCAAAATCAAACTGGGTCATAAAAAATTCAGGATCTGTCCCAAAAATATAATCAAGCTCTATAGAATTGTGTCCAAATAATTTTTCTATAGATTCGTCCTTAGTTATGATAAACGTATTATTTATGAATGTTCTCAATAGGTGGAAATCCATTTCGTAGTATTGTAAGAGTTTGCTCATGTATTTCAAGTTAAGCTTTTTCTTGGAATAAACATCTATCAATTCTTTGTTGTTCAATTTCTTGAAAGGCAAAAGTTGTGTGGTTTCGTATATCTGACAATTCTGTTCAGAAGGACTTTCAATAAGTTTGTTTTCCAATTCTATAATTTCACCTTTTGTGCCGTCATTATCATTGCTAAAGTCATCAAGCAGATGCCCTTGTTGATACAAACTCAATTTTCCATTAAAGGTTTCAAAGATTAAAGGGTAGTAATCCCAAGAAATCAAAACTGAGTCTATGGCAGATGTGATGTTACTCTTGAAATCTAAAATTTTGTCAAAAATAATCAATTTGTCAATATCAAAGTTTTCTAAAGTGGTATCATCCCATTCCTTGAAGTATTTATCATTAGGAAGCAAAATGGTAAATTCAGTTGAGTTAATTTCATTCAAGTAATTTATTTGGTCTGCTTCTCGAAGAAAGTTCAATACATTTTTGAACTTCTTTATGTTATCTGAGAGAATATCAACTATTGTTGTGAATCTTGGAGCTGGAACATCTTTATTTTTCTTATTCTGAACTTCCAATTCAGAATTGTTACCACTAACAATTAAACACAATCTAATGCTGAGTAGCATCAATGTTGTCAAAGATAATTTGTACATTGTAAGGATAGTCAATATTAGATAATTAAGAGTTATCTGGTTGATAAAAAACTACAATGATTGATTGCAAACAAGAAATTTATAACTTTATTAAACTGGATTACAAATCAACAGGGATTTTTTTTTGTGGGTTGAGTTAAACGTTTTTATTTCTTATTTACTTGTAATTCTTAATGATGTACTTTTTTAGAATTTCCCTCAAAAGGTGTAATCCATCTCTAACTTCTTGTTGCCATCTTTATTTTTTTTACAGGTAAAATCTGTTTGGCCGAGAAAAAAAAAAAAGAGTAAAAGGTAATTTGCTACTAAATGATAAGTGTATTATCAAAATAAGTCCGAGTCGGGTAAAGATTAACGTGTTCAGGAATCATAGAAGTTACAACCAAAATGTCAAAGTGCATTTTCTTAAAAATAAGCAAATTTTCAAGTTTCTTTATATACTTAAATCAATGCATGCTATCTAAAGTTTGTATTTCACAACATATAGGTTATATTGCTTATCAGGGAGTTGCCTCTTTTTTTTTTTAAAAAAAAAAATTAAAGGAAAGAATGTTTTTTTTCTTGTTTTCCTTGTTTCGCTTGTAATTCTAAAATTACGTCTTCTTATCTAGCAAAAAATTTTCATCACTCATAAAACAAACAAAGGTTGCATTTGATTTTGAAAAATAATTTTCTCATTAATCATAACCAAAACCCAAAAACCATTTGCATCATGGAAGCTAATGAAGAAGAAACATATATTTCCATCCCTATTTCCATTGCCAGAAGAAATAGTAGGTTTACAAGAAGTACTCCAGATTCTAATGAGAATTATGGATCAATCATATCAGGTGCAGACACATCTAACAGGGGCTTGAGATCAGATAATGTTTCTATTTCTGGTGCATCACCTTTCAAAGGTCCAAACTCCATAAAGAGATTCCAATCGTCTTATCAAAGAGCAAATAGCTTCAAGTCGATTGAAGTAAACATGGGAAAAGAAAGATCATATTTCAACACAGTCAATAGCACTAACGACCCTCATGTTTCCATTTATGATCAACTTATTGATTATGACACCATGGGCCCAAGTATCAGTGGTAGAAGATTATCAATGGCCGTAAATGGTCCAGGCTCTGTCTCCAAGAGAAACTCCATAGCCGATATGAGCACTGATGATTTCCCAACAAGAGAATCGTTTTTAGATTCATCTTATGAGCCAAGCAATACAAACCCTCTTTTGAATCCTTTGTATCAAGAAAACGACTTTGCAATCAGATCTCAATCTCACAAGATCAACGATATCAATTCTATTATTATTCAAAAGTTGAAACAGGAGAAGGCTGATAACAAAGTCGTGATCAAAATATTAGGTCAATCAACAAGACCTCAAACAATTTTCAACAGTGTCAATGTCTTGATTGGAATTGGTCTTTTTGCTTTACCGTTAGGGCTAAAGTACTCTGGGTGGGCTTTAGGTATTCCTATGCTTTCATTGTTTGCACTAGGTACTTTGTTCACAGCTGATTTGCTTTCCAGATGTTTAGACACTGATCCATCCTTAATTTCCTATGGTGATCTTGGTTATGCTAGTTTTGGTCCTATAGGAAGAGCATTGATTTCCTTCTTGTTTAGTTTAGATTTACTAGGTGCTGGTGTTTCTTTGTTCATATTGTTTGGTGATTCTTTGAATGTCTTATTCCCATCTATATCGATAACACAGTTCAAGTTAATAGGTTTCTTGCTTATTTGCCCATTGAGTTTTGTGCCATTGAGCATATTGTCAAATGTTTCTTTATTGGGAATTGCATCTACATTAGGAACAATATTTATTATACTATTATGTGGTTTTTGGAAAGACACAGCACCTGGATCTTTAATCCATCCAAGTCCAACCTCTATGTGGCCAGAAAGCTTCAAAAGCTTTTGTCTATCTATTGGGTTACTAAGTGCTTGTTGGGGTGGTCATGCCATCTTTCCAAATTTGAAAAATGATATGAGACACCCTCAATCATTTAGATCATGCCTAAAATACACTTACTTGATAACAGCATCCGCCGATATAGGAACAGCTGTCTTTGGGTTTTTGATGTTTGGTTCATCTGTTGAAAATGAAATTACAAAAAATATTTTAAACACCAGTGGCTATCCAAAGTTTGTTTACTATACCATATCTGGATTAATGTCTTTTATCCCTCTTGCTAAAACACCTTTGAACTGTCTTCCAATAGTATCTCTTTTAGATACCATCACTGGTGTAAAGAAAACCGCTGAAGAAGAAATTGAAGAAGAAGATGATGAATTGGCGATTGAAAGTGAATATGAAGACTTGACACCTAAAAACTCTCAAATAACAGAGCCAAAAACAAAGCTCAACTCATTCAAATCTACAGCGATTTCTTGTTTCAATAAAGTTATTGTGAATGCTTTGTTCTTAGTAACGTCTATATTGTATCCTGATTTTGATAAGATTTTGGCATTATTGGGTGCAGGTTTGTGTTTCATTATATGTTTCATTCTACCATGCTTGTTTTACATGGTCATGTGTAAAAGTACAATTAAAAGATGGGAATATTACTTGTGTTGTGGTATAATATTTGTTTCAGTTATTTTATCTGTTCTAGGTGTTGGTGCTGCTATTTCATAAGTATATTAATTGATTAAATACTAGTTTTTTTTAGGTCATAAAAATTTATATATTGTCATCGGACATAAACACTCTGATCTATTTCAACACAAACATTTCTTTTTTTTTTTCGTTTCTTGAGAAAAAAAAAAAAAGTTGAAATTGCCTATTTCGAGTATACGTTAAAATATATTCTATAGCTTTTTTTTTTAAATTTTACATGTATAATTTTTCTTTTCACAAATTTCTGAGTACATTATCAAAGAAGTATAACAGACATAAAGCCCGTACAACCAACACACATTTTGAAAAAATGAGTCCAAAAAGTATACATGATATTATTGTATCCAAGAATGATGCACAAAACGCATCATCTTTGCTGAATTTATTGGCACAAGATGACCTAGAAAATACTAACAAGGATACCATCAAGAATCTTATAGATGATTTGTTAACAACCCAAAAAGAAATATTTGAAAACAAATCACCAATCGACAGTTTGATTGTTGATGGTTTAGATGTAGACCAAATTTTTGAGCAATATAAAATAATTTTACAAGTTCTAAGTCCCAAATTGTTAAATGATATCAAGGAATTAGGATCAGTACTCCAAGCTAACGATGAAGATAGCGAAGAAGAAGAAAGTGAAGAAGAAGAGGAATCTGAAGAATTAGAAAATGATGACGAAGAATTAAGCGATGCTGAAGCCCAAATAGATGAAGACAATGAAAGTCTTGTAGGTGGAGTTTCTGAAAATGAAGAAGAAGAATTTTATTCTGCTAATGAAGACGTTAATTCTGAAGATAATGAAGAAGAATCTGTTTCTGAGAATGAAGTTGCTTCCGGAGATGAAGAGAAAGATAAATTCTTTGACGCCCAATCCTTCTTAAAACAACTTGATGATGCTGAGGAAAGAGGTATCGATTTATTAGATAATGAAAATGACTCTGGTTCTGAAGACATTGATTACTTTGGTGACATTCCTTCTGAAGAAGATGAAGAAGCTGATTACTACAATGATTTTTTTGATAAGCCTGAAGAAAAATCCAAATCTAAAAATGAAAAGTCTAGCAAGAAGAAGTCATTATCTGGTAATTTATCAGATGGTGAAATCGACACTATGATGAACAATGTTAGAAAGGATTTGTTTTCTGATGAAGAAAGTGAATATTCTGATGAAGATGAAGAGCAAGCTTCAGGTACATCAAACAACCAAGAAAAGATACTATCATCCCATGAACGTCAGCAACTTGAAATACAAAGACAAATTCAACAATTGGAAGAAAAAGCTGTCGAAGATAAACATTGGGGTATGAAAGGTGAATCCAATGCTAAGAATAGACCTAAAGATGCATTGGTTGAAGAAGAAGTTGAATTAGAGTTTGAATCTAATGCCAAGAGTGTTCCTGTAATTACATCTGAAATCGTTGAGTCTATTGAGGAGATAATCAAAAAGAGAATTAAAGAAATGCAATTTGATGATTTAGAAAAACGTGTGATAAATACCAACATGAAGCCAAGAAGAACAAGAGAAGAAGTTTCTCAAGTTAAATCTAAGGTGTCACTTGCAGATCAATATAAAGAAGCTGATGATGAAGCTGCTTTAGACAAAGACTTGGATGAGTTTGAAGAATCTGAAGAATTAAAGGAAAAACACAAAGAGATTGATACATTGTTTGATGATGTGATGTATACTCTTAATGCCTTATCATCTGCTCATTTTACTCCAAAACCTGTAAAGAGTGGTCTAGAAGTCAAATTAGAAACATCCACTATAACTATGGAAGACCAACAGCCTTTAATACAAAGTGCTGAATCTAGTTTAGCCCCTCAAGAAATTTACAAAAACTCTGGAAGCAATAAGCTGAGGGAAGATGATGTAGTCTTGAAGAACGGATTAACTGTTAATAAAAACGAATTGACAAAGGAAGAGAGGCAAAGAATGAGAAGATCTGTTAAGAGAAAGAGATCTAAGTTGATGAAGCAAAAAGACGAATCAAACACACATAAAAAGAGCAAGGTTGAAGAATCTATTGATGTATTGAAGAATAATAGTAAGCATATTACTGTTGTAGGTAAAGACGGTAAATCTACAGACAGTAAGGGTAAAGCCAAAAAGCAAAACGCTGATGAAAATACCAAATTCATCGGCAGCTACAAACTTTAATGATATATATTTTTCCTTAAGCTTTATTATGTTTTTATAAAATCAATTTATTTTGTTAAAACGTAGTAAAAAGAAATTATTGATAATTATATAAATAAAACTATAAGATTACTTTCTATGTCTGTGATTTCCGTTTACCAAACTTTTTGTTGCTTTGGAAACACTTTGGTAACAAGAGTGTTCCAACAAAGCAATATCCCAGTTGACAACGTCGTCAATATTACAACTATCAATTTCCATTCCTTCACCAACTAATTTTTGGAAACCTTCATCATCAAACTTATTATTGTCATTTATGTTCATAATAAATGTGGAGTACTTCTCACCGTTTATGACACTATAATTAGCAATTGTTTCCTTAGTGTCATACATACCATGACATTCATCGTATCTATTACTCAAGAACTCCAAGAACTTGGCAACAGCTAAGGAAGTCTTTTCAGGGGTATGTAGCATGAAACTGTGAAGTTGCTTGTTGAAGATTTTAGCTCTTTGGATAGTAGCATTCTTGGTTTTGAAAAATACAAAATCTAAAGCTTTCAAAAGAAGTTCAGAAGTAGTGGATGTATTGATCTTGACCTTGTATGTAGACAAAAACTCAACGGTGGTTTTGTCATTAATATTGGTTGCGTATGGTGTATTGGAGAATGGTGTTGGTGTGTTGGTTTCCAAATTAGGATCAACAGACAAAATAGGTAATATCTTGTAAAGTTCATTAATGAAAAATGATAAATCCATTTGGAACTTAAGACCTAAATGGTTAGTAACCAATGTAAAGGCAGTGACAATACACAGCAATATTAATCTACCATTCAAAGTTGTTCCAGATGTTTCGTTATCAGCAAATTGATCGTCATCGTTTATGTCTATAATAATTTCCTTCAAGATATCCAAAAAGTCACCTAGTAAATCAAAGTTGGCCATGTGACCGAATTTGGCTAAACCTTCTAAAACAACACCAACCAAGTTGTTAACAGTTTCTTTGTTCTTTAAAATAGTCAAGTATAATTGTAATGTTAGCTTCAAAATTTCGGATTGATTCTTTTCTCTTTCTTCTTCGGAGACGGCTTGTTCAGCTTGGGCCATGTCTTTTTCAATCTCCTTTAGTTCTTTTCTGATCTTTCTTTGCTTCTTTGATAAATGAACTCTATCTTTCTTTTTAAGCTTTACTGTATCATCGTCTCTGTTATCAGGAGGAACATAATCTTCAAGAATATCCATTTTCAAAAGAACTAATAAGGTATATTCATAACATCTATAATTTCTCAACTTTAACATTTTGTTCAGATTTCTTAAGATGAATAGAGTATATTGACCTTCATAATCTTCATAAACAATTGCTTCCATCTCCTTTAGTAATTTAAAGTAGAAAGGATCAGATTGGGCTTTGGCTTGACTGGATACAGTCAATAATCTTCTCACAGCAAGTTTAAATAGATCTAAATTACCATTGAAGTGCTTGAAATTCTTAATCAATTCAGATACTAACAAACCACCTATGTTGTACAAAATCGGATTTATTTCTTGACCTTGTTTGGCTGGCTTGTTCAAGTATTCAACAGTGTCAATGAAGGACATATAACTGGCAACTAAATTGTCTTCAAAGGCTCTTAATTTCTTCACCTCTTTGGTTTGCTTTTCTAACTTTTCTTTAGCAGTTAAAGCTCTGATTTTGTAACCAGGAATGATACTTTTGAAAAGAGGAATCAAAGCCAAACTAGAGAATTTACATGTATTTAGATTCTTAGATTTGGTCATTCTGACTAATCTTGTTAATTGGGCTAAAGAGTCTTCTGGCATTTCCATGACAGAGTTAACCAAAATAGCAATTTCTTCTTTTAACTTTATAATACTTTCAGGGGTATCAACTGGTTCAACCTCTTCTTCAACAACTTCTTCTTCAGATTCGGAAGAACTTTCTTCCGATTCAGATTCTTTTACTTCCGGCTTCTTAACCACCTTTTGTTGTTTAGGAGCTCTTTTTTGTACGACAACTTTACCATTAACTTTAATTGGCAATCCAGCTGTTTCATTAGCATCAGCTTCATGTTCATAGTTTAATTTTCTTGGACCGAACTCTGTTTCTTCTTCTTCATCTGCTTTTCTCTTTCTCTTTTTATTTAATCTAGCTAAAGCATTTTCTTCACGAACATAGTCATTGGCAATAGATATATCTTGATCAACAATGCTGTCTAAGTTGTTGTCGTCAAAAGCATTAATGTTAAACAAAGAACCTTCGCTTTGTTCATTTAGTTTAGCGGTTCTTTTTTGTATATGTTGTTCCTTTTTGGACAACTTTTTGTGTTTATTAATTGAGGACATTTCTTTGATAAAAATAACTTAACAAACAATAACAGTATTGGTACTATGTGATGAGTTTATTTATTTTTGGTTTTATATATTTCTTTCTGTATTAATACCTATGATATGTTTAGATGAACTTGAATTGTGTGAAAGATGATATTTTAAAGAAAAAAAAAAAAAAGAAAAATTGGGAATTTCCTGAATAGGAAATCAGTGTATGAAAGATTAACTTTTTCTTTTTTTTTTATAGATACGTAGATTTTGTTTAGTTAGCTTGAAAAAAGCAATTCAGTCACGTGATGAAATCCAACTTTAGTACTAAAAAACGTAACATATATTAATGGCAAGCCTTAACATGCTTTATTCAAGAATCAAATCTTAATAACAATATATATTTTAAAACATCACATATTTAAACTTTTTTAACCATTACAGACATGTTCATTGGTTGATTGAATATAATTCCTGGTTCAAGTCCAGTTTCTTCAGTAGAATAGTCAATAGGAATGTGGAATTGTCTAATTTCGGTGTAGTTATGATAATTGCCATAGTATTCTTTCAAGTTGTGTTCAACAAAAACTTCAACAATATACTGTTCAACATCAAACAAAGTAGCAAAATGTCTCTCACCTAAAGGTAAAAGCACGGAACCAAGTCTAGGCAAAAAAGAGACAAAACAAGTTGGCTCAATGGTCTTACCATCAGGATAGCTGTGATGTGGCTTGAATCCAACACATCCATCAATAGCACACTCTGTTATAACAACATCAGAGTTAGTGTCTTTTGTTAAGTATATCAACTCGTAATTATCAAATGTTTCTTTCTTAAGATCAGTGATTTTACTCAAGGTCTTGTAAAGGGTTGAATCTTTTTTAATATACAAGTACATGTAACACTCATCCATATGACCAGCAAATCCAGTATCAACACAAAAACTCTCCAAATCCTTAATTCTACCACTTTCCATGGTCTTGAATTTGGCATGGTTTTTAATGTAACCTTCGTTTATTTTGTTCATAATGGCAGTTTGACTTTCTTCTGATAACTGAAATAGATCAGAAGCTTTAATCAAAACTACAGCGTGGCTTTCATTGGAAAAAAGTGGTTGACTCATTTTATATCTATATATAAAAAGCCCTGTTCTGGTTGTTAGTCTAAATTGACCTTTATCTATATAACGGAACAAGTCAAGGTGTTATTTATATATAAAACTTTTTTTCGTTAAATTCATAACCGCTGTTAAGAACTCAATTCTTTTTTTTTTCAACGTCAACAAAATTTCCGGCGCGAAAAAACATAACAATAAGCTTGATTAAATGCGGTTTACAACATCTGTAATGACTAAATCCTTCATTTGTCTTTCAAAGGGTCCTTGTATACCACTTTTTTGTTCTTCTTCTGATAATTCTCCATATCTGACAAAGAATTTACCCATTTGCTTGATTTCTGCCTTTGTGATCGATCCGTTATTGTAAAAGCCTTCTTTTATGTAGTTAGCCAAGTCTAGATCCTTAGTCATCAAGATAGAAACTATGAAAGCACGAATAAAATCTAATGAGTTTTCAGTCTTTAAATAAGCAGCAATGTTTTCATTTGATAAATCTATAATGTAATCTTTTGCCTCTTCAGAACTGTCAACACATGATGCAGCTAACATTTCTAATTGATGGATCTTGGATAATTCAACATCATTTAAGTTTTTCTGGTTTATTTGTTTGAAGTGATCTTTAACGTCTACCAATGATACTGAGGAGTTGTTAATAATAGCTGAATAATAGTATCTGAAAGCCTTTTCAAACTCATTGTCAAACTTCTTGTTTAATGATGAAAATTGGGTTGGATCGTTCAAATATAGAATTCTTTCATAATCTGCTTCACCTTCAGAGCTTTTAATTATCTGAGATAATTTGAAATCTTCATAGTTTTGAATAACATCAGTGTAATAATTTTTAGGTTTGCTTATTTCAAGCTTTTTATTCAAACTCAATTCTCTGTATAAAACTTGTTCTTCATCTTCACTGACACCCTGTGCAATTGTTTCTCCGTCAGTTAATTTGAAAAATGGACCATTAATCTTAACAGAATGCAGATACTTGACCAATAAATCAGCATCTATAGAATCAATAGTGCTCAATAGTTGGAATCTATCAATCAAAAACTGCTGATACAAAGTCAGTGTAGTAGAATCTATGCTTTGTAAATATTGCAATAACTCATTACTGGATTTTATGTTTAGTAGCTTTTCCAATACTAATTCCAGTAATTTGGACAAATTGGAATCAATAATTTTGTTTATCAAACCAGTAATGTTCAGGTTTGAAACTTGAGTTACCAAAGTTTCTTCTGACATATTAATAAATACGTAAACAGCTTGGGTTAAGTGTCTTACCAATTCTTCATTCTCCGCAGCATCAGATGCTTCAACAATCTTTTCAAGTGTAAAAGCCAAAAGCTTATTGTTCTTTTCCATGATATCGATGTTTAGTTTTTTTAAATCTCCCAAGTATTCCAAGTGTGATACTCTTCTTCCTGGATTACGCTTTAATATGTTTGCTAGTGTAGCTTCAGATATTTGTTTACTGTCTAAATCCTTTGAATTAATAATCTCTCTCAATAAGAAGTCTGAAATACCAAATTCAAATAGCGATGCCTTTTCTAAAACATAAGTTTGCAGTTCTAAAATCTCTTTTTCATTAAGTTTACTCAAATTAGGTGACAAAAAATTGTGATAGCATTCAGTTAAAGAGTTGACGTTTTCAATTTCAAGCTTATCCAAATTTTTAGTATGCTTTTGAATGACAGGATGAGAAAGAATTTGTGATCTAGCTTCTTCGAAGCTTAGGAATCTTTTAGCATTGAACTTGTATAGTCTACTAGACAGCTTTAAATGTTTATTTCCAACTGATTTTAACATTATATTACCTAAAATCTATTGATATGGTGTATTATGTTGTTTGGATTTCATTCCATTTTTCAAATGAAGATAAATTTTTCAGTTAATTGTTCAAGAAAAAATGTATGGAGAGATTCGTCACACATAAAAAAAAAAAAAAAGTTTAATCCGATACCGGAATAAATCCGATAATCAAAACTTATCTATATATTCCAAAAGAAAGCTTATTACTTATAACATGGTACTATTATTTGTTTAAAAAAAATTATTATTATCTTACATGTAAAGCTAAGGTATATAGGGAAAGAATGTTTACAAATACATCAGTATGTGCAAATCTAAAGTACAAAATGCTTTAATCAAAACTAAAAGCCGAAAGTCTCATTTCGTTTTCTTTATGCTAATAATAAAGCAGCTAAAGCAAAGAACATAGAGTTATAACCCTTGACTAAGTTTTTAATAGCACCGCCAGTGTAGATGTATAAGCTAGGAGTAGCGGAGCTTTGTAACATTACAGGAGTGCTAGCGGTAGTAACCAAAGAAGGTGGGTATGTGCTTGGAACACCAGTAGAACCAGCTAAACTTTGTGGAACTGAACTAGTAACAACATTATTACTTGTTTGAGGGGTAACAACACTGTTAGAAATGACTAAAGAAGTAGTTTGAATACTTGGAGTGGTTTCAGTACTGGATGGTGTTGAAACAGATGGAACAGAGCTGATGTCAACAGGTACACTAGTTGGAACAGTTGAAGTGCTTAATACTGTAGTTGGGATGACCTGGGTATCAGTGGAGGTAATATTCTTGGTTAGGATATTAGTGAAACCTGTGGTCAAAGAAGTATTATAAGTTACAATGTTCGTGATATTAGTGGTTATGTTGTTGACATTGGTAGCAGTTGTTTCATAACCGGTTGTGTAGGTGGTATTGAAAGTAACAACCAAAGTGGTAGTAGTTGGAATAGTTACCAAAGAGGTTGCATTAGAAGTGGTTGAAATAATATTGGTTTGGGTAACAGTGGTGTCAGTTTCAATAGTATTAGTACTGCTACGGGTCAATGTGTAGACGGTTGTGACATTTTCAGTAGTGACAATAGTGAAAGGTTCAGTAATAGTCTTTACTTCAGTGGTAAAGTATGAGCTAGTACTGGTGATGTTTCTAGTAGTTATGATAGTGTCCGTTTCGTAAGTAGTGGTTGATGTTCTATCAGTAATGGTAGATGTCAAAATAATATCAGTAACAGTAGTAGAAGTTAAAGTTTCAGTAGTAACGACTTCAGTTGACAAAGTTTTTGTATCGGTTTGAGTAGTTTCAGTGGTGAAAGTAGTTTGAGAAGTAGCAGTACTAGTCAAAGTTGTTGGTACAGTAGTAACAGATGTGTCTGTTTCAGTGGTTATGATAACGGTAGTTTCTGTTCTGATATCAGTAGTTTGGGATGTGGAAACAGTGACTAAGGTGACGGTTGATGGAACAACTGTGGTAACAGTTGTGGCGGAGGTGGTCAAAGGAGTTGGAACATACAAAGTTATTTGAACAGTTTTGTTGTTGTAAACATCAGTAGGAGGTGGGGTACTTGTGGTGGCAGAAGTAGTTGAACTATTCCATGTTGATGTGGTAACACTTGTTTCAGTTGATTCAGTGGCGTAACCTGAGTTGGCTAATCTAACCATAGAAATTTGTTGAACAGTGTTCCATCTTTGAGTAGTGGTATCAGCACCAGAGGCACAGACAATGCTACCGATATGGCTGACTCCATAATAACCGTTGTAGTTAGAGTTTGTTGGAACAGCTAAGGCACCAAACATATAATAAGCATTGGTGTTGGCACCTGAAGTAATTTGGAATAATACTTCAGTTTCAACAGAGCCATCAGATAAGGTGGTCTTTTGAATAGCGGTGGCTTTGGCAGGACTAACATTGGCACCAATAGAAGTCCATACATTCATATCAGATGGGTTAGCAGTGTAAGAGTATTGGGCATTGGTTGGTAAAGACAATTGTGAATCAAAATCAGCTCTGTAATTAGCAGTAACAAAGCTGTAAGCGTTTGCACAAGATGGGTAGACAGTACCAAAGACTTCCAAAACTGGAACAGGTGTGGAAACACCTAAGACAGAAGAGGCTTGAACCCATTGCAATTGAACATCCAAGTTGTAAGTTGGAGTAGCGGTAGCAGTTGGGCTGGCAATATTAACAGCAGCAACAGTGGATGGAGTAGCTAGAACACCTTGCATAAAGGCATTGGTAGCAACGGAAGCACTTACAGAAATACCCATGTTGTTGTTACCTGGAGTAACAGTACTTATAGAGTATCCATTTTTGTAGAAGTAGAAGTCATTACCAGTGATGAAAACAGCGTGTAAGGTCAAATACATGGTTAGTTTTTCACCTTGTGGAACATTAAAAGCTTTGGAAGCAACAAAATCAATAATGGTTCCTTTACCGAAGCTGTCACTTTGGTCTGAGGAAGCGTCTTTGATACCACTGGATTGGAACAATAAAGAGTTGTCATTTTTTAGGTAGATAGAAATGTTGCTGTTGTCAAATGGTAAAGAGATATGGTGAACTCTATCCAAGAATAAACGAAATCTTTTACCAGCAGCATAGTTAGCAACACCGTCTACAGATAATTGAAGGTCTAACTTGTAGATTGGTTGTTCAGAAGCAGTGTCAACTGGAGTATAGTTGGCACTATCAATAGTGAATGATGTGGCGGCAGTGTAAACTGTTGCCAACAAAAAGTAAAAGAAATATTTCAATTGCATTTTTAAAAAAATTATTGATATTATTATGTTTGGTTTTTATTGTATATTTTAATTAATATACTACATAAATAACTATATTTTTAATTAATTAATGAATAAATAAAATTAAATAAATGAACAACAATGGTGACTTTATATACCTTGAAAGATTTTTAAAAATAAAAGCCAAATTTGTTTTTTGTCTACTCATGTAAAACAACCTTTATTTATTCTGTAATTGCAAAGAAGTTAAAAAAAGACATTTTTACAAAATAGTGTTATTTTTCGCTATTTTGAGGGTTGTTTTTAAAGTATTTTTTGAGGATTATGAGAAAACAAATAAATAGTTAAAAGGGATTAGTCAATAATGTCTTGTCAGTTTGTCTGTTTATTTAAAGGGCGATGTTTTAATACCTTTTTAGTTAGTATTGATCATTCCTAGCAAATTGGTAAGTTAAATTATAAAAATTGACCACTTTTTTCCTTTTTGGGATTGCAATGATAATTCCGACCCGCAATTAATTAAACCTATTTTCTTTTTTTGACCATACATCATCAAAAAAGGAAGAAAACTAGTGAAGTGAGTATAATTCCATGGACTATATGTACTAAATAATTTCCTAAATTGGATTGGAATGGTAATATACCAATTTCAAGCTTTTATTCACCATCCCTATTAAACTTTCAAATGGAACCACATACAAAATCTGGAAACAAAACCTCTAATGTAAAAATTAATATATAAATTTAATGTATTTTTTACCAAAATTGAAGACAAAGGTTATATGGGGTAATGATATCAACAAATGAGGTTTTATTTTTTTAAAAGTAAAAAAAAAAACTGATTGAGCCCATTGTAATGACTTAGAATAATTGCTTCTATATACATATTTTATTTTTAGAAAAGAAGAGCTTAGTTGGTTTTCAAAATATCTACTGGAAGCTGGAAAGATACACAGTACATTGGTTTGCATGGAGCAACTCTTCTCACTTCATGGAATTTCATATTTTCAAAAGTTAGTGATTTGTTTTCTTCAGATAATTCAAATTGCTCTAGAATTCTCTTGTATACTCTATACTGAACTTCTTTATCTGTCAATTCTTCTTCTGCACCATATTTTTCGAAACAGTGTACATGGACGTAAGGCAAGACATCAATTTGTTCTACTTCTAAATCATTGTATATGGATTTGAAGTTGTGTAGGAACTCAATTGCAGTTGCTGGAAGGTTCATAACAAAATGACTAGGCAGTTTTGGAATAACAGTTTTTGTTTCTTGGGCTACTCTTTTTTTGTCATTGCCTTTGACGTATGTTTTACTTATTAACTCACCTTTGCTGTTGTATTTCTTTTGGGTTCTGAACTCTTCAACATACTTCAAGGTATTTTTGATAAGATCAGCACCATCTAAGTTTCTACATTGAACGTAATTACCGACATTATTGGATTGAACATTCTTTTGCATATACTCATAACTACTTGGGTTCAAGTCATTACTTATAACAAACACACCCTTCTTCCCACTAGGACATGAGAATGGACCAATACCTGCCATAACATCAATAACTAATTCATGCTTTTGGAAAGTATTAATCAATCTATCATGTTCAGTTTGTAGTCTGGAATTCCAATAAACCTTAGAAAAGTCTAAGGTAAAAGTACAATTAGATTCTTTGTGTTGACATCTGAAGTAATGCTCGAAAGATGGATCTTTACTCATATCCTCTGGCAGGGAAGTCTTTGGATAAGGCTCAAATCTTGAAGCGATGACTTCCATAGCAAAAGTTCTGAATTTTGTATCTATAGTCTTCATTTTATTCACAATTTTGTTCAAACCTGGAAGTTTATCAATAAGAACTCTACCAATTAAGAACCTGACATTATCAAATTGTGATCTTAAGTTCAAGTGAGCAATATCACCAGTAACAGAGTATGAGACTGGACTTTCTATAGATTCATCAGCAACCACATCTTCACCTTTCAAAATGCTTGGAAGAATGGTGGTGATGACTTCTTGAGCAGTCCAATAGTTATAATCAAAAACAAGAACATGTGGTTCAAATATGCTCTTTTCTGAGTTTAAAATAAGTTTCTCATCAATCAAAAATTTTTGGAATCCTTCAGATAAGTCGTCAAAGGTTTTGATTTCAGGTGAAAACAAAACTTTTTTGTAGTTATCTCCCTCATTGGCAACAATACACGGATACCCAGTTATTCTCAAAAGATCACCTGTGCTGTTAAAAGATTTGTTAATTTTTCCAATGAGTTTAGGATCTTTAATAACAAAAGATGAGCAAGTTATCTGTCCTTTGAACAAAGTATCCTTGTTTTCAATATCCAAAATTTCATTGTTTGCATTGAATTTATAGATGATGTTTTTGATAATGTGTTCTCTTGGTAATAAGACTTTGGTTTGGAAGGTATTTCTACCTTTGATTTGTTCTGTAATGAAGTTTAATGGTATAAGGTTGCTTGTAGTAGACATTTTAGTGGGTGATTTGAAAAATATTGAAAACAAACTTAGTCTCTTAAACATTAACTGTTTTGTGTAGTTATATATTCAAAGAATACTTGTTTTTCTTTTTTTGGTGATTATGATTGAAACGTTTATTTGAGATTTCCAAAAAAGAAAAAAAAAATATTTAATAAAAAATCCTGTAGCGTGTATTCCATTTTGGAAAGCAAAATACGTGTGTACCAAAAAAAAAAAAAAAAGAAATTTTTTTGGGTTTTAGGAATCAACATAATTAGTGTGATTTGAACTAAACAGAGCTAATTGTCAATAAACCAAGACAAACTAAATACAAATTCATGTCAGCCAATAAGATTTTGAATGTTATTACACACAGCAGTGGTACTGGTGTCAATGAGACAAACTTCAGTTTAACCAACGAAGCCAAGGAAATTTACAACTTTGAAAGTAGTGATGAAGAAGACATTGACATGTCTTCGGAATCCGATGATGAAGTTGAAAACAAAAAACTTGTAAACCAAATGATAGTTCCAGGTGACTTAGTTATTAAGAGTAATGAGTACATGAAGGGTCACAACACTTATACCACTGAAGATTTAAGACCAGAAGTTTTTGCTGGTGAAGAAAACCAAAAAGATGATGAAATAAACATTTACTCATCCACCTTAGGTGTTATATCTAAAATTAACAAGTTGATTTCTATAGAAAATGTCAACAAAAACTTGTACATGGCTGAAATTGGTGATCACATTATTGGGCAAATTGTTGAAGTGACATCAGCTAAGAAATGGAAACTGAATATAAATGGTAATAATCTAGCTACCTTGCAACTATCCAGTATCAATTTACCTGGTGGTTTGCTAAGAAGAAAGAATGAACAAGATGAGTTGAACATGAAGCAACTTTTAAAAGTTGGTGATTTGATTAATTGTGAAGTACAAGGTGTATATGCCAATAGAAATGATGTTCACTTACACACAAGATCTTTGAAATACGGTAAGTTAAGAAACGGTGCATTAGTAAAAGTAAAGATGGGGTTGATCCAACGTAAAAAAACACATACACACTTTTTTAACAATAACTCTATAAAGATTATTTTAGGTTGCAATTGCTTTATTTGGATAAGTCATGAAAAAACAGACCAAATCAGCAATGATACAACAAAGGAGAATGTCAAGTCAGATATAACAAGAATAGAACAAGATACTTCATTTGAGATTTACTCTGATATTAATGACCCAAATATAGATATTAAGAAGAGAGTTTTGATCAGTAAGTACGTAATAATAATAAAAATATTAGCATTCAACAATCTAGTGATTACAGAACAAAGAATATCTGCTTTGTATGATATGCTTCTAAGTTATAAAACAGGTGAAGGAATGGAGACAGTAGGAAACGAATCATTGTATGTATTCAATGATCCTGAAGTTATGCAAGAACTTGGTTCTCAACTTACTGAAAGTGAAAAGATGAGAGGATAAGCTTATATATATATACATTGGTTATGATATGGAGAGTAGACATCTTTAGTCAATCTTCTTTATAATCGGATTTTACATTCAACATTATTATTATTTTTTTTTTCAAATTTTAAAAAGTGAAAAACACCAATTTTTTTTATTTTTTTTATTTGCCTGAAGTAAATCAGTCTCATTTGTAATAGAAACATTAGAGAAAGTTATCAATAATACCAAATATTATAATTATGTTTTTGAGCTTTAGAAGGGGATTGGTGCTTTTTCCAAAGCCCACCTATACAAATGCTTTGACAAACCAACATAAAGGTCTTTTGTTGAACAGACAATTTAGTTATTTAGCATCAAATAAATTAAAGCAAAATTTCAATATCTATGAGAAGAAAACAATCTTTAGAAACTACAGCTCCGCTTCAAAAAAGAAGGATTCTAAATTTGGGTCAGGATTTGGCCATAATTTGCAACAATTTGGATTGTTCTTAAACTCAAAGAAATATAAACAATTAGAAGCCAAAATATTTATCATTCTATTTTGTTGTTTCTGCATCTACTCTTACTTTTTTTACCAAAAGTATGAAAAGAGAAATGCATTTATAAAGAACATTAAGTTGAGAAAGGAATTTCAAGCTTGGAAGAAATATGAACAAGTTGTTAATGGAAAAGATGTAACTTTTGAAGACTTGAGGGAACTAAGTGCTATGAAATTGAAAGAAAGAACTCTTAAGATCTTAGCATACAACGATATGGTTAAACAAAAAAGAGAAGCAGCTGAAAAACAAAAACAAGAGGCTGAAGAAACAGGGAAATTTAATCTTAGTGAACAAGAGAAGTTTGTTGATGTGTTAACAGACAGAATGTCTGTATTAGAAGCCAAAATCAACAAATTCTTGCTATCATCAGGCTCATCAAATTTTAATATGGACCACTTGATAGAAAATTTGGCCGAAGAGGATTTAGATAAGCCTGTAAGTGAGTATGAAGATTTGAAGTACAGTAGTATGTACAACAATGATAAGATGAGAACAAGAGACATGTTGAAATTGGCTCAATACGATTATATGATTCAAGAATATGGTTTAAGTACATTTGATGATGTTAAAATTCCAAACTACCAATCAATCAAGACCACATTGCAAGAACTTGGCTTACCTGAAAATGGAGAAGATGATAAGTTATTGCAAAGATTATATGAACTGGAAGATATTCATAAGGTTATGCCTGAAATGGATACTATTGAATTCTTTGATGACAAGGCCTTGGAGTATGATTCATCTATAAAAAAAGAAGAGTACATTTTTATCAATGGTCAAAGAAAAAAACTTGCTAAATTGCTAACTGGTGATTGTTTAGAAACTTCTTGTGGTACTGGAAGAAACATTGAATACTTAGATCTTGTTGGAATCAATAGTATAACCTTCTTGGATCCATCACAAAAGATGTTGGAGGTATGCAAAGAAAAGTTTAATGAAGTGAATGATCAATACAGAAAAGTAGCTTTTGTGAAAGGAAGATGTGAAGATTTGGTGAACAAAGAAGATGAAAATACTATGAAATATGATTGTATTTTTGAGACTTTTGGTTTATGTTCACAAAAGGATCCAGTTCAATCATTGAATAACATGGCTAAGTTACTGAAAAAAGATGGTAGAATCTTCCTTTTGGAACATGGGAAATCCTCTTATGAAGTGATTAATAGAAACATGAGCAAGTCAATGGAAAAGAGATTGGAGTTCTGGGGTTGTCGTTACAACTTAGATCTAGGTGAGATTATTGATGACTCAGATTTGGAGATTGTTTCTGAAAAAAGAAAACATCTTGGAACTACCTGGATTTATACCTTGAAGTTAAAAGACAGCGAATCAGACTCAGCTGAAACTGCAAAATAAACTCACTGGTGATCTTAATTGATTTAAACAATGTGGTGCAAGTTCCTGTATATAACACTTTTTTAATTTGTATATTGATTAAATCCGATTTTACTCGAATTTTTTTTCTGCAAAAAAAAAAAAAAAAATCTGTATTTTAACGTTAACAATTATAACTGTTTGGATACTGAGATGGCACTACAAAAGCCCCATCTAAACGATCATATAAAAGCATAATGGAATACTCTAAAGAATTTATCAAACATAAACATTTTATGCGTATCTTGACCAATGTGGCACAAGAAGTTTTGCGTGATGGGAAAGAGATGCCTATTATAACGTTATTGGAATTTCAAGGCAAAATTATCAGTCTCAAGTACAATAAAACAAATGAACATAAAAACGGGATACATCACGGAGAGTATCTTTCATTTAAGGACCTGCCTACTAGTTTTTTGGAAAAACATAAAGATGATATCACATTGTATGTTAATGTTGAGCCATGTATCATGTGTGATGGCATGATCAAACTTGTAGGGCTAAAGAAAGTTGTTTTTAGTTGTGAAAATGACAGATTTGGGGCATCACTTCTGCCAAATCAAGTGAAAGAGAGTAGTGGAGTTAAGTTGCTCCCGTTTATTTATAGAAAAGAGGCTGTCGTAACATTACGTCAGTTTTATCTACAAGAGAATAAGAATGCTCCTAAAACAAGAAGAAAAGAAGGAAGAACACTTGACTTGGAGACTTTTCCTGATCTGAATTGGTCGGCATATTTTAAAGAGTTTGATGAGTTTTACAAAACAATCTTTAATACTGAAAAGATGGATATGGTTTTGGCGAAAGAAATATATGATAACAATAATGATTTAGAGCCATTGGATCCACTACTGATTAAACCGACCGAAAATGAATCCATCAAACACAAAATCCTAGAAGAAGCCAATATATTTTGGGAAGAATGGAGAGAGCCAAAGAAAAAGCAGCAAAAGATTGTAACTGTAACTGAATGTTAATATCATATATACAAAAATTAAACTAATTTGAAAAGAAAAAAAAAGTCAAAAAAACGAAAAGAAAGAAAAAAACAGTATCTGGAAAATCTTTTATTCTAATTTTAAACAAAAAAAAAAGATCAATAATCGAGTTCTAATAACTCTTAAGATTTCAAGCAGTTAGTGTTATTTCCAGTATTCTAGTTTTTGACCGTTTTTGAAAGTAGCAGCGACGATTAAGGGTAGAACCAAAGAAACTTCGGAATAGACCTTTACCTTCATAGCATCTTCTCTAATTTTACCCCATGATACAGCTTCATCAATTCTGGCACCTGCATCGGAACCATCAAACTCTTGACCAGAGTTTATGTAGATAGCAAAATCGGCACCGTTTCTCATCAAACATGCATTGTTGATATGGTGCTTGATTAAACCACCACCTAAGATAAGCATACCAGCCTTGGAGGATTCCATAGACATGGAGTTGATGGCTCTGATATCAGCAACTAAATCAATTCTCAATTGTTGTGGAGAGGACTTGAAGGTGTGGAAGAACAACATATCACCAATGGAACCATCAGTCAAACCTGGACAGAAGACAGGGATGTCATTCTTGTAACATTGGTACAACAAGGAGCTTTCGTCATTGATTTCCTTACCCAATCTTCTGATAAACTTGGAAGGAGTCCATGGAGGCAAGTCTTTGTCAAAGACAGCATCGTTACATTCAGCACCAGTCTTAGCAACATGTTCTTCTTGTTCAATCAACATTTGATCCAAAATTGGAACAATCCAATCTTCAAACTTACAGTAGTTGTCGTTTGGAATGATCATGTTACCAATTCTGTTCAAACCCTTTTTTCTTAACATGGAACCCTTTAATTCAAAGTCACCTAAGAAAGTTGGAGCCAAACATTTGATGATGTCTTCTTCAACACCACCAGCAGAAGCAACAATACAGTCAACATACTTGTTTTTGGCCAATTCAACTAAAGTCTCTCTGGTACCAGATGAGATCAAGTTGGAGGTGTAACCCATAAAAATGGTAGTTCTTTGTCTCCCTTTGGATCCATCTTCGTTGATTTCAAAGGAACCGTTTCTGTCTTCTTCAGGTAAGTCGTTGTATTCCTCACCTCTCCAAGATCTCATGCTGTCAATGATTTCACAAGCCTTACCTAAGTTAGAGGCTTGGAAACCCATGGTCTTCATGGCCTTGACCATGTCAGTGGCTCTCATGTTAATGGATTCTTCCTTGGAGTAATCAATACCTTTGATTTCAATACCGATATCTTTGTCGTTAATTTCTTTCTTTAATTCATTGATATCAGCAGATTCCATTAAGACGCTGTCTTTCAAAGCATCTGGGATTTTATCGTTTTGAGCAGACATATTGTGTTCAGCAAATATAAGTTGTTTTATTTCGATGGTTTCTTTATAGCTATTTTGTTTGTCTTTAATGGAAAAAACAAAAAAAAGAGTCAAAGCTTTGAACAAAAAAAAAAAAAAAAAAAAGCAATTTCACTCTTCATGAAATTTGTCCTTCACATATTCAATTATCCGAAATGAATATCTAATCTTTTTTAAATATTCATAAAAAAGGTGTATTCATACATGTGAAAGAATTAAAGTTTTTGGAATTATTTATTTTAGATTTATATATATTTATAAGAGTTGCCGTTGCATTTTTTTGTTGAAAAATAACAACAGACAATATCTGTGCATATAATGACGTGATTATTTTGGTGCCCAAACTTTACACATTCCTTTATAGAATTCAACTTTTTTGATTGCCAGTTCTTTGAATAATTTCTTCAATTGTAGGTCTTTAATGTATTCAATGTTTTCACTTTCTTGAAGAATGATTTGGAAAATTGAAACCACTTGTTTATTACATTCCTGCAACTCTACTTCTAAAGTTTGCATCTTTGCATCTATTTTCTTTGATTTTTCTATATTGACATTTTCGTATCTTTTCTTATCCAATTGAAGCTTATTTGAAGAGTCTTGTAAAGATTCCAGATCCAGTTGCTTGTAGTCTAATAGCCTGATTAGATCAAACAATTGCTTGAGGTAATTGATCATTTCATGCAATTTGTTCAAGTTCTCATACTTGTTGAATTTATGTAGTTCCGATAAAAGTAATTTTGATGAGTTTATGCTATCCTGGAAAGAGCTGTAATGTTTTTCAGTAGCACTGCTGTCAAAGCTTCGTATGTTTTTCTTATCCTGTGCTATAACATCGTACTTCAACTTTTGTAAGTGACTAAAGTCTTTTACAATCAGTTCCTGTATTTTATTTAGTTTCAAAGAGCCCTTCAAGATTTTATTTAAATTGTAAATCAACTTTTCCAATTTCAGCTTAATCTCCTTGATTTCTTTAAACTCTTTAGCTGGTTTTTTGAAAACATTCATCAAATACTCCGATATCTCATCTTCCACAGAACTTTGGCCAAGCGAAGCATGGTCCTTGGTGAATTGAATTGTATTTTTCAAAATCTCCCATTCAGTATCATTCGTCATGAATGTAATCAACAATGAGTAGTTTTGAAAACTGGAATGATTGACCAATGTATTCAGGTAGAATTCCAAAGAGTACAATCTTCTTAGCAGAAATCCATCATCAAGTTCAATCTTGTTATGGGCCATTGCGGCTGGTGCTTGGTCTTTACCACCCATGTGCAACACATTTTGGGCATTTTGAGAAACAGGCCCATTGCTATGATATATTTGTTTAATGGAATAGTTGTTTTTTGGTGGTAGCTTTGGAATATTGACCAAGGGATAATCGATTTTCAAAAATTGATTCAAAATCAAGAAATCGGAGTATCTCTTTCTAGTGACTATTGTATTGTCAATGTTGTAAAGATCTTTATCGTCATGAGGTTTATTATTTTCTTTTGAATGGTACTCTGGGTTATCTGTTCTTACGGCTATTGAGTATGAGATGAAAGAATCATGGGTCTCTTCAACCCTTTTTTTTTGTGGATCACTCACTATAACATTATATTTGTAATGCTTTTGTTGAGATTCGTCTATTGGATCACTCATAATAGTATGATGGTTTGTATATAAAAAGCAATTATTATTGTGTAATTTCTCTGAATCACTGGTAATAAAATAAACAAATGAGTTAGCGTTACCTAATATTAACTGTTGTATACCAGAAATGTACTATTTTTATTTTAATAATAATCTTTCTTTGTTAATAAAGTTTTATTTAAAAAAAAAAAAGAATCTTTGTTGGTTACTTTTGATAATTGTTTTTGTTTTCTCTTATAAACTACTGAGGTTGCTTTGTTGATTTCTTATCTTTAGATTACCAAAAATGTGTGTGTGTGTTTTCCTAGACACGTTAAAAAATCCTAAGCCTTGATCTTTTTTTTTTCCTTCTAAAACAAAAACAAATGAAGGGATTTCCCTACACATATTCAAAGCACAAATTTTTAGTCAGAAAAACGCTACACTGTTAGATCTTTTTGAAATACGATCTGAACATCTCTTTAAAACCACCAAAAGATGTTTACTATACAAAGACGTCTGTACTCCAGCAACATAATCAATCAATACAAAAAACAAATTAAATATCCAGGATGTGCTCAAAATATATACAAAATTAATTTCATAGATATGAATATGAATAACAATGTGGATAAAAGTTTAAGTAAAGATGGCTATTATGATCATCTCCAGCCATACAAACTAAGCAGTAAAATCAAACAACAGTTCAACAGAAGGCTTTGGTTGGGTGGATCTATTAAAATCCACAACCAAATTGAAAATCCAAATGAAAACGTGAACCTTACAATGATTGAATGTTTGGATAAAGTAAGAAACCTAAAAACCAAGGCTGTTGTTACAACTAAAAGAGAAATTATAGATAAAACAAATGAAAAACTTCTTTTGACTGAATATAGAGATATTTTTTACACAAATGAACTTTATAAATATGTTGAAAATGAATCTGTAGCTGCATTTAATGACTTTAATTCAGATTATCACTCCGATGTGATTGTATTTTCTTCTGATGATATTAAGCAGTTTTCACACATAACCGAAAACCCGCATTTCATTCACCTGGATGCTAAGTACAATTGCAATACTGAAGGGCTTCCTGAAAGACTAGTTGTTCAAGGCCCAAACCTTTTGAATGAATGTATAAAGTTCCTGTTATCAAAACTCGGAGTTTCCAATGTAAATGATATTAACTACAGAAACAATGCGATAGTGTTTGAAGATGATGCTGTGGAAATAAAACTAAATACTAAAGCTCAGGAATTAGTCTTAGGAAGCAGTGAAAAGGGGATTTGCTTGACCTTGACTTATTTACTCTAAAAGATTCCATTCTTTTTGCATTTTCTTTTTAAAGTCTTTTATAGACCCAATGTCTTTGAAATCCATGTCTATCATGACTGCTGTACTGGTTTTCATATTGTAGAATACACTCACATCACGGAGTGCAATCAAAGCATTAATATAAACTAGATCAATGTTGTTATCATCAACAATGGCTTTCTGCAACTTTGTTTGGAGTTTGTATATTCTTTGTATTATATTTTCATGTGTGTTGAGATAATCAACAAAGGTGTTGTATTGGTTAATGCCATTTAAAGACTTGCATCCGTTGTAGCATAATAACTGAGGCTTTGAAGCACTTATATGTTTGCAATTCCTGCAAAAGGAAATTTCCTTATCGTTTAGTGTTATTTTTGGATAAGATATGTATTTCTTGTAATCATAGAGACTCATCTTTGCCCATTTTGGTTTGAACTCAACCAAAAAGTTGTTATAAACTTTTGTATAGTAGTCTATATCTTGTTTCTCTGATATAACAAAATCTAGATGATTCTGAAGAATCGCAATTATGATGTGATCCTCATCTACAGCTACGTTTCTGTCTATCAGTACCTTTTCTATAATACCAAATAGTGTTTTGTTAGCCACATTATCAATTTTTTCATATTTTATATCATCAATAGAATTTGATATCTCATCAAACTCATCTTTCAAACGTGATTGAAAAGCCTGGTTCTTCAAAATATAAGCATTGTTCAATGATACCTTTAAAAACCTTTTACATATTCTGATCACCTTACCAAAGTAATAAACATCCAAGGCTATAACCACATTTGAGTTTCCCTCACCAATTACAGTAGCACTCATCTATATACGGTATTGTTATTCACTATTTATATCGCTGATACAACATTTTTAAAACAAAAAAAATTTGGAAAAAAGTATCGCGGCTAATTTAATGGGTTAAGCCTTGTCCAGTAAAAAAAAAAACATTATCTAAACATAATTTATCTTCATTAATACAGTAAATATATAACCTAGAATAGACCATCGATTTCACCATCGTTGACTTCAACGTTGTGGAAACCACATAAGGTTGGTAGACCAGGAATGGTTTGGATGTCACCAGCCAAAGCATATAGGTAACCAGCACCAACAGAGGCCTTGATGTCTCTGATTGGAAGGGTGAATCCAGTTGGAGAACCCTTCAGCTTAGGATCGTGAGATAGAGAGTATTGGGTCTTGGCAATACAAATTGGCAAGTTGTCAAATCCTTGCTTGGTGTATAATTCCAACTTTTGTTGAGCAACTTCAGAGAATTCAACATTAGCAGCACCGTACATCTTGGTAGCAATGGTTTCAATCTTTTCAGCAATAGTGGTGGATTCCAATTCGTATAATGGCTTGAATTCACCAACTCTTGGAGCATTACAGGCTTCAATAACACCCTTGGCTAAGTCAACGGCACCAGCACCACCTTCTTCCCAATGGTTAGAAACAATACAGTCATCGGCACCAGCTTTTAAGGCAATTTCCTTAATGACATTGAATTCATTTTCAGTATCGGTAATGAACTTGTTGATAGCAACAACAACTGGGATGTTGTATTGCTTAATGTTTTCAATGTGCTTGACCAAGTTACAACAACCATTCTTTACGAATTCAATATGTTCTTCGGTGTAAGCAGCTGGTAAGGCTAAACCAGCCTTTGGTTCAGGAGCACCACCATGGGATTTTAGAGCTCTGATGGTGGCAACTAAAACAACACAATCTGGACTCAAACCAGATGATCTACATTTGATGTTCAAGAATCTTTCACCACCCATGGTGAAATCGAAACCAGCTTCAGTGACAACGTAACCTTCCTTACCAGCTTCTTCGGAACCAGTCAACTTCAAGGCTAATCTATCAGCAATGACGGAGTTAGCACCGATGGAGATGTTGGCGAATGGACCAGCATGAACTAAGACTGGAGCACCTTCCAAGGTTTGCATTAAGTTAGGGTTGATGGCATCAATCATAATGGCAGCAACGGCACCAGCACAACCAATATCTTCACAAGTAATTGGTTCACCAGCCTTGGAGTTACCAATGATCATGGCACCAACTCTGTTTCTCAAGTCATCCAAGTCATTGGATAAAGCCAAAATAGCCATGATTTCAGAAGCAACAGCAATATCGAAACCGGAAGTTCTGACTCTGCCCTTTTCAGTCTTGGCTTGACCAATGGTGATTTCTCTTAAGAATCTATCATTACAGTCAACAACTCTCTTCCAAGTGATGGATTCAGGATCAATGTCTAATCTTACGAACTTGGAAACTTCTTCATCGGTCAAGTCATCTGGGTTGGTCTTATCAATACCACACTTGGCTAATCTCTTTAGCATGGTTGGAGCAAAGGTTCTCTTACCCTTCTTGACAGGAGTGAATCTCTTGAATAATTGTTTATCAGTTTGAGTGGATTCATGGAACCATCTGGCATCAATGGCAGCAGCTAATAAGTTAGTACCCATGGCAACAGCATGGATATCACCGGTCAAAGCACCGTTGAAGTCTTCCATAGGAATGGCAATGGAGTAACCACCACCAGCGGCACCACCTTTAACACCAAAGGTTGGACCTAAGGATGGTTGTCTAACAGTAGCGAAACATGGCTTATCTAAGTGGGCATATAGGGAAGATACTAAACCAATGGTGGTGGTGGACTTACCTTCACCTAAGGAAGTTGGGGTAACACCAGCAACCAAGACATACTTACCATTCTTTAAGTTTTCATTCTTGTTTAATCTTTCCATGATCTTGTTGTATTTGACCTTGGCCTTGGTAGAACCATGCAAGTCCAATTCAGATTCTAAGATACCAGCATTGGAGGCGATTTCGCCAATGAAGACTGGTTTATGTTTTTTAGAAATTTCAATATCAGAAGGAACAGGCTTGGAGAAGTTAATTTGTCTCTTGTGAGAGTGTCTTTCCTTAGCTTGTAACTTGTAGGCTAAAACAGTATTTTCTAATAACTTGGCAACAGTCATTGGACCAACACCACCTGGAACAGGGGTGATCTTAACAACGTGTGGGTTTTCAACAACATTTTCATAGTCAACATCACCGTATAATTTGTTACCTTCGTAGTTGGTACCAACATCAATGACAACCAAATCTTTTCTTAAGGCTTCAAAGTAGTCAGCAGTAAAGAATTTTGCCTTACCGACGGCAATAACAGCAATATCAGCTAAAGCAATGGTAGCCTTTAAGACTTCCTTAGGAGTCTTGGAGTGTAATTGGATAACACTACAGTTATGGTCATTGATCAACAATCTGGAGATTGGGTTACCAACGATATCAGATCTACCAACAACAACACAAGTTTTACCTTCAAGTTCATTGCCTGGGAATTTGGTTTGCAACAAATCAACAATACCTAGAGGAGTACATGGCTTGAAAACAGGTAAACCGTTTCTCTTGTATAATTCCATTAAGTTGTCACTGGTGAAGCCATCAACATCCTTGATCTTGCTGACTCTGTTGGTGACAATCTTTTCATCTAAGTGTTCAGGTAGAGGTAATTGGATGATGATACCGTTGACGCTCTTGCTGCTGTTTTGAGAATCAATGATATCTAAGACTTCATCTTGAGAAATGTTTTCATCAAGTTTCAAAAAGGTGGTTAATATACCAACTTTTTTACACTTGTTGATCTTCATTCTGATGTAGGTGTTACTGTCTGATCTATCACCAACTTGGATGATGCACAAGTGTGGTTGGATTTTTTCATTGTCAACAGTATTTTTGATGTTTTCAAGAATATCGGCAGATCTTTGCTTACCGTCAATGATTTTAGAGCTCATCTTGTTCGAGGATATTAATTAGTAAAGTATGGTTTTTTTTGATATTTTATTTACAATATTAAAAAAGATTAAAAAAAAAAAGGTGATTATATATATTAACGAAACAATATATCTAGATTACAACTTTTATTTCAGTGTATATATATAAAATTGTGAAGTTTAAAAAAAAATAAACACCACTGTTTGAAGAGGGATTAAAAAAAGATGGATTTGGCACATATTTGGCGTCTTTTATTTTTTGGGACTTCTAGTGTGTATTTTTGCTGCACTTCTGTTATTTTTGTGTGTGCGCGCTTATATCCGATATGCCTATATATATTTATATACACACACATTTTCATATCATGTGTGTGAGTTTTTTTTGTGTGTAACATATACAATGGGAAGCGGTGTTAAAAAGTGAGTAAAGATAAACAGAATTCTCACAGTTGTTTATCTCTTTTTTAAAATAAGATAAATGTTAGACTGACATGTGATAACTTAGTCATTTATTTTTTTTTATATACGATGAATATATTGTCAATACATGTAAAGAACCACATTTATAATCAATTGTCAATTATCGGAAATAATAAGATTATAGTTTATTTCTTGTTTTTGAAAAAAACGTCACGTGAAATGATTATTTTTTTTTATTTTTTTTTTAAATGTTTACCTTAACACATTTTTTTAAAAAATAAAACACGTTTACTTGTTTCTTTGTTGTTTTTTACAATTTACAAGTATAAAATCAAACTTATAAACACCATACACACCAATGTCAACTAAAGCTGATGAGTCTAAGACTCAAATAGCCGAAAAGGATATTTCTGTTTCCAAAAAATACTTTGAAAATCCAGGTAAACTCATAACATATGTCATAACACCAATTCTAATCTTCATTCTTTCTTACTACATAAGATCAGATAATGAAGCTCAATACTCTTTGAACAACAGATCTATTTGGGATGAAGCCCATTTTGGTAAGTTTGCTAAGTACTACATAACCGAAAACTTATACCACGATGTCCACCCTCCTTTAGGAAAGATGATGAACTTTTTGTTCTTGAGATATGTAGGTAATTTCCCAATTGATACAGAATACAAATTTGAAAGTGGATCAATATACCCACCTGAAATTGACTTTGTGAAAATAAGACAATGTCAATGGATCATGAATGCATTAACCAATGTTTTTGTTTATTTCTCAGGTATCGCCTTGTTTGATTACTTAATGGCCTTGTTTTTGGCTTCAATGTATACCTTTGAAATCGGTAATATTCTTTTAGGGAAATTTATTCTTTTGGATACCATTTTGATTATGTTTACTATTTCCAGTTTCATGTGTATATGCTTTTTACACAAATACAGAGATGATGACAAAAAGAAATGGATGTGGTCTGTTTTCTTAGGTTGCAGTTTAGGGTGTGTTTTAAGTGTTAAGTGGGTTGGTTTGTTTATCTACTTGAGTGCCGGCTGTTATATCATCTACAACTTATTAGACAGCTTGTACTTAAATGGAGCTGTCAAAACAACAAAGACTACTTTAATGTATGCCATAAACTTGATTTTGATTCCAATAATGATCTACACCGCATGCTTCAAGATTCATTTCTCCATTTTGAAAAAAGCTGGTCCAGATGATGGTAATTTCCCTTTGAACTTACAATTAAACCTTGAAGAAAACAAAATCATTCAAGATGACCAAACAGAGATTTTAAATGATGTTGCTTACTACTCTGATGTAACTTTCAGATCAAATTCATGGAATCCAATTTTGCTTCACTCTCATCATCAAGTCTACCCAAGTGGATCTAGACAAAGACAAGTCACTGGTTATGGACATGTTGATAATAACAACGATTGGATTTTCTACCCTCCTAGAGATTTATTTGAAGAACCATCTCAAATAATAAGAAATGAATCTATAGTAAGAATCATGCACAAGAATTTGATGACAAACTTGCATACTCATGATATTCCTGGACCAGTTAACTTCGAAGACTTTGAAGTTGCTGGGTATGGTAGCTTGGAAGTAGGTGATATGAAGGACAACTGGAAAATTGAACTTGTCAATGAGGTTGATGGTGATAGTATTTATCCAATTTTGAGTACATTCAAATTGAAAAACCTTGAAATGGATTGCTACTTAAGTGTATCAGGTAATTTGTTACCAAACTGGGGTTTCAAACAAAGCGAAATTGTTTGTACACCTTGCGAAAAGTTTGAAAAGTTCTCTAAGGTTAGATCTCTTGTTGAAACTTACCTTCCTTCTTACGCTTGGGCCTTTGTTGATAGATCAAATGAGTGGGTCATTGAACACCACCAAAGAAACACTGATATTGATGAATCATTGATCAGATCTGAAGAATTTATCAAGCCTGAACAAAACTTTTTAGAAAACTTTTTGATTGTTAACTACAAAATGCAAAAGACTAACAATGCATTGGTTCCGGATGAAGACAAGTTAGACAATTTGGCATCTCCACCTTTCCATTGGCCATTGAACTACAAAGGTATGAGAATGAATGGTTGGGGTCAATCCAAAAGCGATATTAGATATTATTTGGTATACGGAGTTTATCAGTGTTGGGTTGGTACTGTGTGTTTGGTTTTTGCTTTACTTGCAGGAATCTACAAGTTATTCAATCTAGCCAGTGTTTATAGCACTGATACAAAGTCTAATGCTAACAAAGTTGCTGTGAGCAGCTTCATGTTCTGGTTGCCTATCATATGTTACTTTGCTCATTACTTGCCGTTCATTATTATGGCCAGAGTCACATATGTTCACCATTACTTACCATGTTTGTTCTTCAAGACTGTTATTATTTGTAATGTTTTGGAACTATTAAGAAATAAAATTTCAAACAAAAACATTGACTTTTTGTTTGTTTTGATTAACTTTGCTGCTGTTATAGGAACTTATATTCTCTTAAAGGACTTTGCACAAGGTATGTCAGGAGTTTCTTTAAACTATAGACACTTAGAATTGTTATCATCTTGGAAATTAGTATAATTCATATATATATAATTTAATTTATACTTTGATTTTATATATTCTTAAAGATGTATCGGCACTTGAACAAGCCAATAGGATACTTCCATCTTCAGTGGTTGCAAGTTGGTTGAATTTCAATTTGTTTACTCTATCACAAGGTTTACCTAGACCAAAGTTCAAATCTTCTATTTCTTTGCATTCCTTGGTTTCCTTAGATATCTTTATTAGCTTCAAGTCACCATCATTTAAACCAACTGCGATTAGAATATCATTTGAATCATTGATAGACTTGTTATAAACAGAAACGGCAGTGACTGGTTCTTTGAATCTGATGCTTGAAACTAATTCATAGTCATCTTTTTCAGTGTTGAAACTCCAGTACTTGATGGTCTTGTCTCTAGCAACAGTGACAAATCCATTGGTATCGAATGATTTAGGTAACCATTCACAATCCCAAATGATCTTTGTGTGTGGTTTCAAGTTGTTTTTGAAAACTTCAAATGAAAGTTCTCCGGATTCAAGAACAGTCTTCTTCCAAACACACCAGGTTCTATCTCTGGAACAACTCAATAAATAATCACCACATGGACTGAATTTCAAAGAGGTGATGGTTAAGTTATGGAACTCCATAATAATGGTAGACATTAGAGTATAGTCATTCAAGTTGAATATTTTGATTTGAGAGTTTCTCTTGGTATTGGACTTATTACAACTGGCTAGAATATTAGAAGTCTTGTCGTAATCGAAACATGAAATTTCAAACCCATGACCATATAGTTTTTCAATTTCAGGGAATAAAGTAAATCTTTGAAGTTGATCTTCAAGAGGCGGAGTGGTTAAACTATTCAAAATATTGGTGATCATATCAGTATCGGTTTCAGCATTGATACCTTCTTCGGCACTAGCTTCAGCTTCGCCTGCCTTGTTGGATAAACCTAAAGTTGGCATAGATGCAATTTGAGAAACATCAGATTGGTTGTATTCAATTCCGGAGAATTTCTTTAAAATATCTGCAACATTCTTTGGTTCTTTGAATATTCTAATAATCTTTTCCTCACCAGCACTAATAAATTCTGTTTCGGAAACAGACAAAATGTTTGTTAAATCATACCCATGAATTTGTGGTCTGGCGAATTCTCTCCATTCATTAGCATCGCCTTTTTTATTCAAGGCATATAATCTGGTTGTTTGATCTAAAGAAGTGGATAACAAGTATTCACCCTTTGAAGCATCCCAAGACAAACCATTACATTCTCTAGTAGGACCAACAATGAAGGCTTCTTGCTCCCAGTTTTGAGAGTAGTAGTTGTCATCAAAGATCATTTCAAGTTTCTTTTGCTCCTCATCTTCGGTTTCTAATTCAGGAGTAGCTTCTTGGTTGATGGTTCTTGACCAACATCTCCAACTACCTGTTTTACCACTTGTATAAACACTTTCCTTTTTCATTTCGTTGTCAATAATCCAGAAACATGACCAGAAACCACCTGAAGAACCAGTTGCTGTGGTGGAACCTTTACTGGAAATTTCACCAAGTCTGTTGTTACATACCCAGATATCAGATTTGTGGTCAACTTCCCAGATCATCAATTCAGTGTTGGCGGTTGCGGATAGCAACTGCAATTTTTGGGCATTAGGATGGAACTTGATACATTGAATCCAATCATCATGACCCATAATCAAGGAATCAAAGTTAATGGCCATTTGGTTTTGGCCATCCTTGAATGTGATAGGGAACTTTTTGTTGTTCATCAATGTCATTGTGTTCTTTTTGTTTTCAGCTTCTAACTCTTCCATGTTCTTGAATTCCAGGTTCCAGATTCTTATGTAACGATCTTGAGAACCAGTGGCAATGAACCATTTATTCTTGCTGATTTGAATAAAGTCTAAACATTTAATCCAATCTTCATGACCTTTTAATTTAGCTTGTAAAGTCAATTCAAGACTGTTTAATTCAAAGGAGTAAACAAACAAGTCTTCAGAAGTACCACCAACAAATATCATGTACTTGCCTTCAGAAACAAAAATCATTTCTAAGCACAAAGGATGAACTCTATCACTTACTCTGAATTCTTTGATTAAAGACCAGTCTTCGTTATTGTAGATTCTAAAAGTACCTGAACTGTCACCAATCAATAAACACTTTTCTCTGTAGGTTATACTGTTGACACTGTGCATTTCATCTTTTTCCATATTGTTAATTTGTATCTTTTTGATCAACTTGTAATCTTCATAGATGTTGAATGAACCATCTTCACTACATGTTATTAATTGGTTGTTTAGAGAATTATCTTGATATTGCAAACATGTGACAATGGCTTTGTGGCCATTCAAGATGTGGTGCAATTTCTTGGAAGTGTCATAGATTAAAACAGATCTATTACATCCAACAGCGATGTGTCCACTGACGTCATTGTATGTTTGGATTTTTGTGTGTTTATTAGTACCAATGGCTATATGGTCTAAAGATATTTCCACCATGTTTGTTGTCTTTTTTGGTTATTATAAAGTTGTGTATGGTTTGATGTATATCCCAAACAAAACCTTTTTTCCAATTAAAAATTATATCAAAAAAAAAAAAAATTTAAAAAAAAAAAAAGAAATGTGAAGGATTGTTAAACTTTTTATCGGATATAAAAATTTTAAAATATATATAATTATCTTTCAGACTTATCCATGTCATCTCTGCTGGATCTAGCACCTCTCTTTTTGTTGTTCTTCTTTTCCTTACTCTTTCTGTTCATTTCCATAATAACTTCACTGTTACATCTTTCAACATTGTCTCTGATTTGCAAAACCAGTTGTCTATTGATTTCATCTTTTTGTAACTTGAAACCTAAAACTTGTTCAATTCTTAAAATCAATTCCAAATCGTATTGGGAAACCAAGGAAATAGACTTACCTGATCTACCAGCTCTTGCAGTTCTACCGACTCTGTGGATATAAGACTTTGAGTCAACAGGAATATCGTAATTGATAACCATGTCAACAAATGGAATATCTAAACCTCTAGCAGCAACATCAGTGGCGATTAATAAATTTCTCTTTCCGGCTTTGAACAAATCTAAGGCACCATTTCTTTGTTGTTGGGATAAATCTCCATGAAGAGCACATGATTGGAAATCCAACATGTTTAGCAATACATTCAATCTTTCACAGTTGGATTTTGTTCTGGTGAAGATAATAACGGACTTGTTTAGATGCTCACTTAATAAGTATACTAAAATGGTATTTTTCAAACCACCTGGAACAACAATCAAGGATTGTACCAAAGTCTCAACAGTTTTGTTATTTTCATTACATTTGATCAAAGTAGGATCTCTTAAGGCAACCTTGGTTAGTTTATTTAATTTTTCAGTTAGAGTAGCTGAGAACAAGAAGTTTCTTCTTCCATTGGTTTCATCGGCAACTGGAAGAATCTTCAAAATTTTATCAATAGCAGGACCGAATTCTAAATCCAATAATCTATCGGCTTCATCCATAATCAAAAACTTCAAGTTCTTTAAATTGAAACCTTTGGTGTTTTCCAAATGATCCATCAATCTACCTGGGGTAGCAATGATGATGTGTGGCTTCTTCATCAATTCTCTACTTTGTTCAATCATGTTCATACCACCAACAACACAACAAGTCTTTAGACCCATTTCTAAACCTAAGGCATCGAATGTCTTTTGAATTTGCAAGGCCAATTCTCTTGTAGGAACCAAAACCAAACAGTAGTTGTATAATTTATCGTACCAAAGTTGGTTTAAAACAGGAATAGCAAAGGCAGCAGTCTTACCAGAACCAGTTTGGGCAATACCAATAATATCACTACCTTTTAAAGCAGCTGGGATGGACTTGGCTTGGATTTCAGTTGGTTTGGTGAAGTTCAATTGCTTGATGGTGGCTTGTAATTCAGGAACTAGATCTAAGTCTTCAAAAGATGTTATGGCAGGTTCATCATCTTCTTCTTTTTCTTCTTGTTCAGATTCAGATTCGGATTCTGGTTTGATTTCTTCTTCTTTCTTTTCTTTCATGTTTTGAAGAGCCTTTTGTTTGATCTTATCAGCTAATGATTGAGCTGTAGATACAGGTTTGGAGCCAGTTGGCTTACTGACTTTGTTAGAAGATCCCATAATATAAATGTTGATTGATTTTGGTGTAGTAGTGAAGTTTATAATATCTTGATGATAATTTCAGTAATTTTTCAAAGAGTTTAAAACATTTCTTTTTTTTTTTTTTTTGGGAAATAATTTTTTTTTAACAGAGATGGTTTTTGAGTAAAAAAAAAAAAAGAAATATACTTGGTAGCTACATTTTAAAAACGTGACTTGATGTAAACAAAAAATGTTTTACACGTACTTTATCTTCTATTTAACTAATTAAATACGTCTTTTTTATAGCTATGTATAGTAATTAATTATTTCTATAAGTAGTTTGCTTTGTGTTATAGTTGATTGTTACTAAGTATTCCAAACTACAATGTTTACATTATTAATTTTATATTATTGTAATTTTTGATATTAATTAAAATAATAAATGTAAACTTAAAAAGACATATTTTAAAACTTTAATACTTTGTATACTTGGTAGCGATACTAATTTATGTTTCTTTCATTTTGGTGAAGTTTCTTTTTTTTATTTATTTTGTTGGGAACAATCCCAAATAGGAAATATTTACTAGTCATCCACTTTAAATTTTCCCATTAAGTGTAACCAGAACACACTTTTTCAAAAAAACTCTCTAAATTTGAAAAAAAAATATATTACTATTTTTTTTCTTTATATTTGAAAAATTTAAAATAAACTATTCACTAAGGATTTTACCTTTACAATAAAAAGATAAACATTTGGTAACCAAACAACATACCAAATAATCAACACAAAAATATGGCTAAAAGAAGATCCAAAAACAGAACTCACGTTCCAGTTGAAAATGACAAAGATACTACCATTCCTAAATCCATCTGTATCAGATTGGGTACTTTGGCTATGAAGAACAAGTCCTTGAAACAATTAGTTAATGATTTCAGATTGATTCTATCTCCACACACTGCCATCAAGTTAAAGGAATTGAACAAGAATAAATTAAAAGATTTCATCGTCATGTGCTCCCCTTTAAATGTTACTCATTTGTTCACATTCACTCAATCCACCAACAATGACAATGATATTTACTTGAAGCTAGGTAAGCTACACAACGGTCCTACTGTTACCTTCAAGGTCAATGAATACTCTCTAGTCAAGGATATCAACAAGTTCAAGAATAAAAGTATAAGTACTCATGGGTTATTGTTCCAAGAACCACCTCTACTGGTAATCAATGGTTTCAAGAATGATATCCCTCAAGAAAAGATAATCATCAGTTTATTCCAAAACATCTACCCACCTATAAACCCAATGAAAAAGAAAATTGAAGACATAAAGAGAGTATTGCTGATCAACAAGCAAGAAGATGGTACTGTTGAAATCAGACAATACATGAT
>JAJMDJ010000228.1:0-69944 GCA_030573495.1 Hanseniaspora nectarophila
TCTCTGGTTCCAACGACAATACTAGCTTTTCTGCTACAAACAACACTGCTTCTAACAACACCAATTCAAGCTTCTCTGGTCAAAACGGTAACAACAGCTTCTCCGGTTCCAACACTGCCAACACAAACACCAGCAGCACCAGCTTCTCTGGCCAAGGTAACAACAATAACTCATCTGGTTCCAACAGCAACAGCTTTTCTGGTCAAGGTAATAACTCCAACAGCTTCTCTGGTCAAGGCAACAACAGCTTTTCTGGTCAAGTTAATAACTCTAACAGCAGCAACAACAACAGCTTCTCTGGCCAAGATAACAACTCCAATAGCTTCTCTGGTTCCAACAACTCCAACAGCTTCTCTGGTCAAGGCAACAACACTAACAACAACAGCTTTTCTGGGCAAGGCAACAACTCCAACAACAACAGCTTTTCTGGGCAAGGTAACAACAATTCTAACAACAACACCAACAACAATGGTGCTAATGCCAGCAGTGGTGGTATGGACGGTATGATGTCATCCATTACCAATGCCTTCTCTGGCCAAGGTAACAACTCTAACAACAATGGTTCTAATGCCAACGGAGCTAATGCCAATGGTGGTATGATGTCATCCATTACCAATGCCTTTTCTGGTAAAGGTGGTTCAGGTGATCACACCACTGCCATTGTTGGTGCTGGTGTAGGTATTGTTGGTGGTTTATTATTGGGTAATGCCATCAAAGACCACGAAGGAGGAAACCACCACAATAACAACAATAACAGTGGTATAGGTAGTCTTTTCGGAGGTTCATCAAACCACAACAATGGTTACGGATCTTCAAGCAACAACAGATACGGTTCCAATAACTACGGTTCTTCCAGTCACAACAGCTACAGCTCCTCAGGAAACAAGTACAATTCTTCAGGTAACAAGTACAATTCAAACCACAATAACAACAACAACAATAACAATCCTTTGGGGAGCTTGTTTGGAGGTTCTTCAAATAACAACAACAACAATAATAATCCCTTGGGGAGCTTGTTTGGTGGATCTTCAAATAACAACGGAGGTGGCTTAGGTGGTCTATTTGGTGGCTCAAGATGATTATAGCTACATACGTGTAAGTTGAAGCCCCATTTCCATGAGCACATTGTGCCTTGTGACACGTGGGAAATTCATGATTCCATTGTGGTGTTTATCATAAAAAAAGATGAACATTCTTCAAAACATTAAAGCCGCTTACAATGCGATTGCCCTAATAAAAAAAAAATCATAGCTTATCTACAAATTTTATGTGTTGGCAAATCAAATTGCAATAATGAAAATAAAAAAGAGTATGACTTTTTTTTTTGAGATATCAGTTTATATATATCAATATATAAATCAATTAACATAGATGCATTGAGATATACTTTATTTACCTACAACCTAGGACAAATATACTATACCATACACCATAATGTGCGGCGACCAATACAAAGACTTCCCATACACAAGAGTTAACCCACCTGTTTTGACAGAACCTCATAGATGGAGGGCTGAATGGGACGATCAATACCAAAGATTCTACTTCATTGATTTATATTACAACAAATCTCAGTGGCATGCTCCTGATGGAACCACTCCTACCGATTATGTTCCACAACAAACCGATCACCATAATGCTGCACCAAAAACTCAACAATATTATGTCGAACAGAGTCAGCACTACACACAACAAACCAGCTTAATTGTTCAAAACAAACCACAAAACAGCGCAATGGTCCAAAGCCACACTGCCAGTGCAACTACAACCACTACAGCTAATGATGATAAAAACAAAAAAGAACATAAACACCATCACACTGCTGCTTATATTGGTGCTGGTTTAGGTGTTGTTGGTGGTGTTTTATTGGGTGCTGTTGTTGCAGAGGAATTAGACGGAAATAATAATAATAACAACAACAACAATTACGTTGCTCCAGTGCACCACAGACGTCGTACTAACAACAGACACAATGCTAACCGCAACACAGGTAATGCTATACGTGGTGTTGCAGCCATTGGTCTGCTTATTGGTAATATAGTAAAATTAGCCAATTAAGGTCAATCAAACATTAATGTTAGTGCTTCAAGATGAGATCATTTAGAGCAATGAAAGCATGACAATGTACCTTTGTGAGATGTGGCTGATTATTGATACATTTTTTTTGTTGAGTATTCCGAGAAAAAAAATTTTTAATATTAGCCGCTAAATGGTCAAAGCCGCTAAGGACACAATTTTCCAGCAAAAAAAAGTTAAATTGTGGCTTATCAGTTTTTATTCTGCGAGACGGAAAAAAAAAAAAAATTGCACTTACCAAAACAAAAAAAAAAAAAAAAATATAAGGGTCTAGGGAAATCAGAATCCGTTTAAATATATGACTATATAAATACATTCAATATAATTACTCTATTTACAAAACACCAAAGACACACAATTTTATATACCAAACCATGGCCGACGACAAATACAAAGACTTTGCCTTTACAAAGACCAACCCACCTGTTTTCATAGAACCTCATAGATGGAGGGCCGAGTGGGATGATGAATTCAAGAGATTTTACTACATTGACTTGCTCAATAACAACAAGTCCCAATGGGACCCTCCAGCTGGTACTGAACCTACTGACAAGACTGTAAGCTCAAAGAGTAGCACTCTACCATCATATGGCAGCGACTCAAAGAAGGGAATTTTCCCGCAGCAACAATACTACCCACAACCACAATATAGTCAGCCACAATATGGCCAACCACAATATGCTCAGCCACAATATGCTCAACCGCAATATGGTCAACCGCAATATGGTCAACCACAATATGGTCAGCCACCACAACAGATGTATTACCCACAACAGCAATACCCACAGTACCCACAAGGAGGTCAACAATTTTACAACAACGGATATGAACAAAAGAAAAGTGGTATTTCTAAAGGAACCATGTTGGGTGCTGGTGGAGGTTTGGTTGGTGGTATGATTTTAGGAGACATGCTATCTGATCACAATAATGCCTATGAACAACAACAAGCATATGATATGGGATACAATAATGGTGAAAACCAAGGCTACGATCAAGGTTATGACCAGGGATTCAACCAAGGTGATAACGTAGGTTATGACCAAGGTTACGATCAAGGTTATGACCAAGGCTTTGACCAAGGTGGCTTTGATGGCGGTGACTTCGGTGGTGGTGACTTTGGTGGTGGTGACTTCTAATGAGATACATACCCATATATATTTGAGAGAAAAACTTTAATTACAACATTATAATATTTGAGAAACAATGTGTGGTCAATTCTTTGTATATTGTTTATGTATAAGTTCTTGATACAATGTATTTAATAATATTACGGAGTATTGAATCATTGAAAATAGAGATATTGTATAGTGTGAACAGATGGAGGTAGCAATTTTACGGGTAAATGATTAGATCAAGTCGGATTGAAAAACCAGGTGGATATCTTCACCACACTTGGGTTATTGTTCACCGAGGGGAGTTATATCGTTTTGAAATTGTTTATATACTTGCTTCACAAGTAATATGAGCTTATTTGTTACACAAACCCCGCATTTGATTCATCTACATACACCATACAACGCAATATATTACTTCAAGATGGTCTGGATATCAGGACTGTGGATTTAAGCGGACGAAATTTTAAACACACCCACACTTTTTTTTTTTCACATATATATATTTTCGCCCCTAACACATATTAAATGTTTATGTTTTATTTAACAACAAAAAACATTGTATAAACCATAACCCATAAAACAACATGTCTATCAAATCTGTCTTTGCTAAATCCCATATCATTAAACCACAATCTCTAATCAAATCCAGCCCAGATACTCCAATCAACACCTTGGAGCTATACCTGGACTATGCTTGTCCTTTCTGTTTGAAGATCTTTTCCAGATGGACTGATGGTGGTTTGTTTGAAGACAAGTTTTTGAGTGAACACAACTTACAAATAAGATTTAACAATGTTCCTCAACCATGGCACATTAAGTCCATTCCTATCCACTATGTTTCCTTGGCTGTTGCCAGATACAAGCCTGAATCTTTCTGGGATTACTCTTTACAATTGTTCAAGGATGCTAAGGAAACCTGGGACGATAGCTTGAATGGATCCACCTTAGCTGAGTTCAATGAAATTCTAGCTGTTCATGCCAACAAGTACACAGGTGTTGATAAAGCCCTTGTTTTGGACTACTTGAATGACAAGGATGAAGGCAAGGCCAAATGGGCTGATGTCAAGTACTTTGTCAGATACCACAGAACTGTTGGTGTTCACATGACTCCTACTGTTTCTATCAATGGTATTACTATCAATAGCATTGAATCCAGCACTGATTTGGACACTGTCGTTAAGTTAATCAAGCAACACACTGCTTAGGTCAATTGATTAATATATATTACTTTTTTGTTGTTATTAGATACTGTTATGATGTAAATGTTGAATTTCTTTATCAATTAGGACAATGCTTTGTTATTAAATCCGATTAAAGTCACGTGCCATACACAAAATTAACTATTACTGAAAAGTACTCCCAAACTGATTGAATGTAGTATTATAGAATTCAAAAGCTTTCTCAGTATTTACATAATATCATACGGCACTGATATTGCTGCCAACCCCCCCCCCTATAATTAGAACATGTGATTATCAACATAGTTCCAGAAACATCTCTTTAGTACTGGAAGATTCGAGAAATTTCCAGAAATTTCTTGATTATTCCCGGGTTTAAAAAGAAAAAAAATAGCACACGTATAGAAATAATTAAAATCGTGCCCCTATAATTTTTATCGAGAATGTTTGAAAATTAAACGATATATAAATGAACGATTCATCTTATCATTTCAACAAATAATTTTATTGACTAAAAGAATAAACATTATTACAAACCACACAAAAGAACATAAACAAACTTACATACTATAAAAAAAAATGCAATCCGATCAATTTACCGATAGAGCTTTAAACATTATTACTATTGCTCAAAAACTAGCTCAAGATCACCAACACTCTCAACTAACCCCTACACATATACTAGCCGCCTTTGTTGAAACCCAACCTGATGGCTCCAAATCTTATGTAGAGAATATTCTAAAGAGTGGTAGATTTGACTATGACGATTTTAAAAGACAAGTTAACAGAAAATTCAGTTCCATACCATCCCAACAACCTGCTCCACAAGAGATATTGCCAAACAACTCATTGCTTCAAGTATTGAAGGACGCTGCTGATATCCAAAACCAACAAAAAGATTCATACATTGCCCAAGACCACATCTTCTTGGCTTTATTGAAGAACGCTGGTATTAAGGATATTTTCAAGGCTTGCAATATCGATGTTGAAGCCGTCAAGACTCAAGCTTTAAAGTTAAGAGGAAACACCAAGATTGATTCAAGATCCGCTGATACTTCAGACAAACTTGAATACCTAACCAAATACGCCGTTGATATGACTGAGGATGCCAGACTCGGAAAAATGGATCCAGTCATTGGACGTAATGAAGAAGCCAAGGCTGTCATCAGAGTACTAGCCAGAAGAACAAAGTCTAACTGTATTCTAACTGGTCCAGGTGGTGTTGGTAAAACTGCCATTGTGGAGTTGATCTCCCAAAAGATCACTGATGGTGATGTTCCAAATATCTTGAAGAACGCCAGACTATTTGCCTTAGACTTGGCCCTATTAAATGCTGGTGCCAAGTACAAAGGTGACTTTGAAGAGAGATTAAAAGGTGTTATCAAGGAAGTTGAAGAAAACTCCAAGGAAGGCCATTTGATTGTATTATTCATTGATGAAATCCACATGATCATGGGTAATGGTTCAAATGATGCCCAAAATGCCGCCAATATCTTGAAGCCTGCCTTATCCAGACAAGCCATCAAGGTCATTGGTGCCACTACCGACAACGAATACAGAGCCATCTTTGAAAAGGATGCTGCTGCTGCCAGAAGATTCCAAGTTATTCATGTAGATGAACCATCCATCAAGGAGACTTTGGCTATTTTGAGAGGTTTGAAGGACAAGTATGAAATCCATCACGGTGTCAGAATCTTAGACTCCGGTATTGTCTCTTGTGCCACCATGGCTAAGAGATACTTGCCTTACAGACTATTGCCTGACTCAGCTATTGATCTATTAGATATTGCTTCTGCAAAGGTTGCTATCGATAGAGACTCCAAGCCTGAAGAGTTGGATAATTTGGAAAGAGCCCATCAAATGATTGAAATTGAAATCAAGGCCTTGGAAAGAGATGCCAATGCTGATCCAACAACCAAAGACAGATTGGAACATGCCAGAAAGAGAGAAGCTGAAATTATTGAACAAATCATTCCTTTGAAGCAACAATTCGAAGCTGAAAGATCTTCTTCTATTGAATTGAACGAAGCTAAGAAGAGATTAGATGAGTTAATGAACAAGGCTGCTGATGCTGAAAGAAGACACGATACTGCTGCCGCTGCTGATTTAAGATATTTTGCCATTCCAGACTTGAAGGAAAAAATTCAATTCTTGGAGGACAAGGTTGCTGAAGAAGATGCTACCAACGATGATGACTCCTTAGTCAAGAAGGTTGTTGATTCATCAGTAGTTGCTGAAATCTGTGCCAAGTTGACTGGTATTCCAGTTTCCAAGATTTCAGAAGACGAAAATGACAAGTTGGTTAACATGGAGGCTGTTTTAGGAGAAGAAGTTGTTGGCCAAAGTGCTGCCATCAAGTCCATTTCCAATGCAGTCAGACTAACCAGATCTGGTTTGGCAGACAAGAGACAACCTTCCAGTTTCTTGTTCTTAGGTCAATCCGGTACAGGTAAGACAGAATTATCCAAGGCCATCGCAAGATTGCTATTCAAGGGTGAAGATGACATGATCAGAGTTGATTGTTCTGAATTATCAGAAAAACACACCATTTCCAAGTTAATTGGTTCTCCAGCTGGTTACGTTGGTTATGATGACAAGTTTATTTTGGCTGATTTGAAGGCAAAGCCATACAGTGTTTTGTTATTTGATGAAGTTGAAAAGGCTCACCCTGATGTCTTGAACATTTTATTACAAATGTTGGATGAAGGTAAAGTCACTGCTTCCAATGGTTCAGTCATCAACTGTTCCAACTGTATTGTGATTTTGACCAGTAACTTGGGTGCTGGATACATTGCTGACCAAAAGGGCTCCAAGATCTTACCTGAAACTAGAGAAAAGGTCATGGATTCTGTTAAGGCTCACTTCAGACCTGAATTGATCAACAGAATCAGTTCAATAGTCATTTTTAACAAGTTGTCTCACAAGGCTATAGGCAAGATCATTGACATCAGAATCAAGGAATTGGAACAAAGATTTGCTGAAAATGACAAGTACTTCAAGTTGACATTGACTTCCGAAGCCAAGCAATTCTTATGTGACAATGGTTACTCCAGCATTTACGGTGCTAGACCATTGAACAGATTAATCAAGGATCAAATTTTGAACCCAATGGCTATCAAGGTATTAAGACAACAAATCTTACCTAAGGAAGTTGTCCAAATCAAGTTGAATGACTCTGGTGATGGTTTGGAAGTTATCAACAACCATCCTGGTTTAAGCGGTTATGACAACGATGATGATGACATGGATGTTGATTCCGAAGGTTTTGACTCTTATGATGAAGACAGTGATTTAGAATAAATTTAACTCATATATATTTACCAATGTTTAACTTTTACAACATATTTACCTAATTTTTTTAACAAGTGATTGACTTTTGATTTGTTTAAGGAATGTTTTAAACAGATGTATTCGATTGAAGTATTGCCATTCAAATATTTTAAAAGAATGTAGTACAACTTTTGCTCATCCTTGCTAAAGTCTCTTTCAACTAATTTATACAACCATCTCTTTTCAATAGCAGATGATGTTCTAGGATCAAGAATAATCGTAAACTCGTCTTGGTCTTCATAAGACTCCAAACTCAAAAAACTCTCGTTATCACTGTGGATATTCTTTTCTATTTGATTATCTCTGTGGATAAACTCTTCAATATCATTTTCATTTGACAAACTCTTTACTTCAATTGAATCATCAGCCGTTCTTGTCTTGATTTTCTTTTTATTCAAGAACCCTTCTTTTTCAATATCTTCTTCAACGTACATTTTGATTTTAGAATCAACTCTTAAATACACAAAGGTTAGGATTTGGGTTAAAAATCCTTTTTTTAAACACCAACTCAAACCCTCAAAGTACATGATTCTGTGTTCCTTTGATGGAATATGACTGCCAAAATTCTCTGAACCATTAAAATACGATAAAAACTTGGAGAATGGTGGAAGCAATGGGAACTTTTGATTGAACTCAGATTGATGCTGGTACACTAACGGAATGCTGAATGTAGCTGTGTTCAAAGAGTTTGAATTCACATCAAAATCATAAATGTCTCTACCTTTAATAGGGGCTAATGGAGAAATAATGTATTTGTTTTTGGTTGAAATGGGCAATATACATCTAGCTTGTCTCCAGTACAAAAAGTGAAGAATGAACGATTTCAACATTTTGGTGATGAAAATATCATCATCTTTTTCGTTGCCTAATGATTCATCCGAGTACTGTTGGATCAACCCTCTCATTGTCTTTTTGTAACTCTTCAAAACATTGTGTGGTGTTATTATCTTCACCAAGTCTGTCATAATCAATGTTGACAAATCGTTTTCACCAACATTTGTCTTCAAGTCGTTTATAATATCTTCAGGTTCCATCAAAAAGATTAAACCATAGTTAAGAAGATCTTCCTCATAAACAGTGCCATTGATATCAGTTGCTAGTTCCTTTTCCAGAGACAAACTCTCGTTAAAGAAATCTTGGTTTGTTATACTGGTTAAAAAGGAACCTTTGATTACATTGTCAATTTTGGTATTTGGGAGATCAGCAAACTCTGTTCTCAGGGGGATTTGCAAAGAAATAAACTTATCATCATCAATAACTAGATTTGCAATTTTGTTGTCAGTGATTCTATGATAACATTTGGTTATTGCTCTACAAAGAGAACTATTTGCCAAGAGATTTTTGTATTTATCAAAAACCAAAGACCCGTTTTTGTTATATCCAAAATTTTCGTTTATTTTGGTTATTTTTGCTATTTCCTTGTTCAAGTAATTTGACTCTTGCTGAACAAATCTTAAGAATACAGCAAATTTGCTACAAACATTGTCGTAAACATCATCAACTCTTTGATCGTATTCTATTAATGGTGGATCAACTAGGAATACTAGGTTGAAAGTATAGATGGTATCATCCACAGTGACACTATAGGAACCTGATTTAATACTTTTAGTATCTGACCCTTTATCATTATCATTGCTCCAAGATCCATCGTTATTCTTTGAAGAAATAGGCAATCCAACAAAGCTGAGTTCATCACAAGTGAATTCAAACTTTTGATTAGTCAGGTGTTTTGGTGGGATGCAATACTCTGCTATGATATCCTTATCCAGACCTGCAATGGAATCATCGGCTAGAAAGATTATATTCTCATCTGTGTATTTATCTATAAATTCTTGAACAATTTTGTACTCAGATGAATCTGGAGAAATTCCCAAGTCTTCTATAGGGTTGCTCTGAAGTTTGAATTTTTCATCTTTGGAAAAAAGGCTATTTATGTTATCAAAGTTGCTTGGGGTTTGGATTGTATGTGGGTCATGAAGAAAAGATGATTCACTGGTTATTATAGATGATATATCTGAAGAATAATCAGCATAATCTGTTGATATATTAGAACCTTCAGACATATCCGAACTATCAAAGTTATTCAAGTCTTTTTCAACTGTGTTTTTCAGTGTTATTTCCTTGAATCTAGATTCAAGATTGTTCATAGAATTAGAGTCGTTGTTTGTAAGATCTGATTGGAAAATTTCGTTATCATCAAAGGTGGCATTATTAATTGTATTGTCAATGTTTACATCATTGGTTTTATGGTTTGTTGTTGATTTACTATTAAAGTTGTGAATAAATGTGTGATCAGGAGGGTAGTTATAAACCACAGAAGAACCTGAACTTGTTTGGCATATAAGAATAATATTTTTCAAGTATGAATTAGGAACATTGTTGTAAGCCATGATTGCTATAGATGTTTTGGTTTTGCAGGTGTTTTTGGGAAGAATTAGTTACAGGTTTAATGCTGTAGAAGATAATCCGCTACAAAAATAAAGTATATTTTATCCTGTCGGGTTTATAATATCCCAATTTGGACATCTGCATATAATACTAATAAATGAGATTTCAACATTGATAAATTGTCAAAAATTATATATTGTTCGGATTTACTATTACCCAAATAGGGCACAGAATATCCGAAATTAAAGTCAGAATAGAATTAGCCCGAAAAAAATGTCAAAAAGGACATAAATATTTTATTCTGGTCATCCAGGAAAAAAAAAAAAGAAAAAGAAAGGATAAAAGGGGTGTAGATTTTTCCACTCATTATTCTTCTCATTTCGCATTATTCATCAGAAATAGACACATTAATATAACCCATCCATTATTAACAAAAAGAAGTTATAACGTTATAACCAAAATCATCAAAATATACAATGACTTCTAATAAACATACTCACAATAGCATTCCTTCTAAGCCTTGCAAAGGGTGCACATGCTCCATTGGATTACTATCCAGACAACAAAGAAACAAGACTCTTTTCAGACAAATATACTCTTCCAACAAAAAGTCTATTGTTGATGTAAACGACAAAACTGATCAATACTCCGTTTCAACAACATTCCTGCAATGTAACAGTGATGCCAAGAATGTTAACACCACCGATAGACTAGGCGAACTTAGAAAGGCCATGTACCAATTTGATCACTCATTGGTCTGTTACATCGTTCCTAGTGAAGATGAGCACTTCAATGAATACACATCCTTTAGTGACCAAAGAAGAAGCTTCATTTCTGGGTTCGATGGATCAAGCGGTATTGCCATTGTTACCAATGACTTGTCCAACTTGAATGTCGATACCCATCCTGAAGGTAAAGCCTTGTTATCTACTGATGGTAGATACTTCTTGCAAGCTTCCCAACAATTGGACTACAACTGGGTCTTAAACAAGCAAGGTGCTCCTAAGGAAGTTGACTGGAAGCAATACTGTATCGATGAATGTTTGGAAAACTTCCAAGTATTCAATGTAAATAATAAAGATAAGCTTATCAAAATGAAAATTGGTATAGATCCAAAGTTAATCAGTATAGTAAAGTTGCAAAGTTTAGAAAAAGAAATTTCCAAACAAGGCTTGAACGACAAAATTGAAATTGTTGCTGTTGAAAATAACCTTATTGACCAAATCTGGCCTATTTTTGAAAATCCAGTTGAAAGACCTTGCAACAAAGTTGAATACTTGGAGTCCAAGTATGCCGGAAAATCATTCTTGGAAAAGAAGGCTGAAGTTATGAAGGACTTGAAGACTGATAAGTTGATTCTAACCAAGTTGGATGAAATCTGTTGGTTGTTAAACCTAAGAGGTTCCGATATTGAATACAACCCAGTATTCTTCTCATATCTAATAATCGATGGTGATGAAACTATTTTGTTCACCAACAACTCCTTCGAAGACTATGTCATTGCCTTGTTAGTCCAAGATGGTGTTCAAGTTCAAAGATACCAAAGATTCTGGTTACACTTACAAAAGATGGCTAACTCAAGTGATGAAAAAATCAATGTTACTCAAGACTGTTCATGGGCTGTAATCAGACATTTGAACTCTGATTATAACACCATTGAATCTCCAGTTGCTTACTTGAAGTCTATTAAGAACTCTCATGAAATTTCTAATGCCAAGTTGGCTCAAAACAAGGATGCCTTTGCCTTGATTCAATACTTTGCTTGGTTGGAAGCTGAAGTAGGTACTAAGGAAAGATTGATTGATGAATACAAGGGTGCTATGGAATTGGAAAAGATCAGACATACCCTACCTAACTACAAGGGACCTTCTTTTGCCAGTATTTCTTCTTCTGGATCCAATGGATCAATCATACACTACTCTCCAGTTAAGGATGAATGTAGAATCATTGATCCAAGCAAATCCTACTTGATCGATGCTGGTGCCCAATTCTTGGAAGGAACAACAGACATTACAAGAACCTTGGTATTGAAGGATGACATAGAAAACATTAAAGAATTGAAAAAGAACTACACTTTGGTATTGAAGGGTAACTTGAGCTTGGAAAGAATGGTTTTCCCAAAGAATACTATTTCAGGTGACAAACTTGATATCATTGCCAGACAATTCTTATGGGCTAATGGTTTGGACTACAAACACGGAACTGGCCATGGTATTGGCTCATACTTGAATGTTCATGAAGGTCCTATTGGTATTGGAAGTGTCAAAGCCAATGATATTAAGTTGGCTGAAAACATGATCATCAGTAACGAACCAGGATACTACAAAGATGGTGAGTATGGTATTAGAATAGAAAACGATATTTTGATTATTCAACACCCTGAACACAAGGATTCTTTAACCTTTGAAAACATCACAACTGTTCCATACTGTAAGAAGTTGATTGATGTAAGTTTGTTGACTAAGGAAGAAATCAACCAAATTAATAAATACCATCAAAGAGTATGGGATGCTTTATCTACCAAGACCAATCCATTGTCTATCACATACAAGTACTTGAAGAGAGAAACTTCTCCATTATAAGTTGTATATATGTTTTCTTAGAATTCATCAAAATCTTTTATTTATATCCGATAGTATGTTGTGTTTTTCTTTTTACTTGAAAGATTTCGGAGAAAAAAAGAGCAACAGTAAAAAAAAAAAACACGATATTTCTGATCAACGGTAAACATCTATAAACAAGTGAAGACCAAACACCCATACATATACAGCAATGTCTCAAGAATCTTTGGGTAAAAAGAATAAAAGAAAAGGATACGATGAGAATACAGTAAGAAAGGCAATGAACCTGAACAAACCTGTGAAGACTAAGTATCCAGAACAGCAAACTGAAAGCTACTTGAGAAAGATGGATGAGCTGAGAATTCACAACCAGCATATCTTTAGATTCAGAATAGCACACACCAAGTACATATGTTTGTTCTTTTTTATGTTTCTCCTTCAGCTGATAGGGATTATATTCTTTGGGAAAGGGTTCTTGCTTACGAGAAATGTTCTTGATGACATAAACACAACGCCATCATACCAGGGCAATATGAATTATGAGTTCAAAAAGAGTGTTATTCTTATCATAGATGCATTGAGATTTGATTTTGTAACACCAGTACCAGGCTCAAATAAGCCATATCACAATAAATTAACTGTTTTGGATGAGTACTTCAAAGACAACAGATCTTTCTTATACAAGTTTTTATCTGATCCACCAACAACAACTCTGCAGAGATTGAAAGGGTTGACAACAGGTTCCCTGCCCACCTTCATAGATGCTGGATCAAACTTTAATGGAGACCTTATAGAAGAAGACAACATAATTAAGCAATTGTTTTTGAATGACAAGAATATTAAATTTGTGGGGGATGATACATGGGAGAGTTTGTTTGCACCATATATGAGTGACAAATCTGATTACTATGAATCATTGAATGTATTTGACTTGGAGAGTGTCGATAACGGTGTCAAGAAATACTTCCAGCAAAATCTTGTAGATGACGAGTGGGATGTGCTTATTGGACACATGTTGGGTGTTGATCATGTAGGCCACAAGCATGGACCTAACCATGATGAAATGTCTAGAAAATTACATGAAATGGATGACTTTATCAGATATGATATCCTCCCAAACATTGATGAGGATACTGTTTTGTATATCTTTGGTGACCACGGAATGGACCACACAGGTAACCATGGTGGTGACTCCAAAGATGAAATAGATACTACATTATTTGTATACTCTCCAAGGTTTGCAAAAGAGCCTGTTAAGGATGAAGTTGAGCTGAATGATAAGATTATCTTTGAAGACGGATACCAAGTTATAAATCAAATTGACTTTATCCCAACCTTTTCAATGTTCATGAACATTCCTATCCCATTTAATAATTTGGGTTGGCCTATTTCTAACTTTACCACCTTTGGAGGATACCAACAAACAATTGCCCAAATTGACAAGTACAACCACGTTGGGAATACAATTGATTCAAAACATCAACCAATACTGGCTCAGTACTTGCAAAACAGTGAATTTTTGGAATACCAACAGTATTTCCTAAGAGAGTGTCAAAGACAATGGGCTGAATTTGATATGAACTTTATTGTTTTGGGTATGGCCTTGATAGTATTTTCTTTGATCTTGTTTATAATCATTACGAAGTTAATCCCATCTATAGTGCTTGGCCAGATTGTCCATGAGTTTGTGCCTTCCATATTCATTATGTCTGTTATATGTTCTGTTTCCTTCTACTCGGTATTCCAAATATTAGGTCAGTTCCTATTTTTGGAAAGTAGTTTCAATGTAATATTGTTTGGTATAAGTGTGGGTATTTTACTAGGTAGTTTCATCCCAATTTTTGACCGTTACAACTTGAAATGGATGTTCAGCAAGATGATTGAAGACACCAGTGATTACTGGACCAGAGTTGGTATTGTTGTTATGATTCTTCACTTTTTGGTATTCACCTCAAATTCTTTTACCATTTGGGAAGACAAGATTGTCAGTTTCTTGATCACAACTATAGGTATTTTGACTTTCTATGAGTTTGCCTTTATACCAAAGAGACAATCAACCACAGCTTTGTTTACAAATAGCAACACGATTGGAATGAATAACAACTTGGACTTGGACGAAGAAACTGATAGCAACCCTGAGGATGAGGAAAGAGACACATCCGTTTCTAGTGGACATTCATACATGGAAAACACCAAAGAAAGAATCAAATCTTTGAGATCATTTTCTATTTTGAAGCACAAGAGATTTAAGACCACAATTTCCAAGTCTCAGATAGAAGAAGATTTGGAAGAAAGACAAGAACAAAGAGATGTTTTGCCTTTGGGGAGATTTGCCAGAATTTTGGGGTCAGTATACTCCCTGTTTTTGATTTTATCTACCAGATTTGCCAGTTTGATAACTATCTGTAGAGAAGAACAAGGTGCAAAGTGTACTCCAACATTTATTAATGATAACAATTATTCTTTGGCTGCTTTGTGCGTTGTTTGGCTTATTACATGGCTTTTACCATTCATCATCAGATCATACTTCAACATGTCTTTGTCTTACCAAGCAGCAGCTCCTATTTGGATTAATGGTATCATGAGAATAACTCTAATCATCATAGCCTCTTATTGGACATTGAACTACTTTGAGATGAATCTTCAACAATTTAATGTCATTTTCTGGAATAATCTGAGTGAACATGTTGATTTGGATATTATAGCAATGGTGAAGTTCAATATAGTCAGAGTGCTTTGTTTCTTATTCCTGATTTTCCTAAACATTTGCTTTGCATTTGGACCTATTTGTATCAAATTGGATTTGAAAAATTCAGACCTGATGTCTGTGAATGGAACTATTTTAGGATACAACAATGCTTATGGATCACAATATTTCTTACTAGTGATAAACTTTTTGCTATTGGTTATTCTGTTTAATAAGCCTTTGGGTATAATTTCTATATCCCTAATGACCATACAGATATTGGCGTTCTTGGAGATCATTAACTTGCTTAAGTTGAAGGAGAATGTTGTTGGTCCTATATGTCTTGCATTAATAGGTTATCAGCACTTCTTCACAACTGGCCATCAAGCAACCATCCCATCTGTGCAATGGGATACCGGATTCATGATCAACAAGACTTTGAGTTTCCCATTCACACACATTGCCATTTTGATTAACTCATTTGGACCATTCATTATAGTTGCCATTTCTACTGCTTTGCTAACTTTGTGGAGACAGCCACCAAAGGTTCTAAAACCACAAACTTTGCTTTCTAGAATAGTAAGCAACACAGGTATTTTAATCATCTACAACACAGTATTGTGTTTGAGTAACTTGATATTTGTGACTCATTTCAGAAGACATTTAATGGTTTGGAAGATTTTCTGTCCAAGATTTTTGTTCAGTTGTATGAGTTTGATTATCATAGATTTGGTTGTTATTTTCATAACCATTGGGTTTGGAAGTGGTAGAGTAATCAGACAAGTTGACAATATATTTTGGAATTAATAAAAAAAGTTGTATATATAATAAAGTTTAATAATATTATTTTTAGAAGAAAGCTGGATCTAAATCATCCACATTGAAGTCATCAATTTCTGCATTGTTGCCCAAGTCTCCCAAATCGCCAAATTCAAAGTCGTCATTGATCAAGAAATCATTGTTGACGTTACTCATTCTGGTTGGATTTATATTCGGGTCTGTATTGTACACACTTTGACTAGGCATCATTGGTTTATTTATATTACTCATATGCAGAGAATCAGCATTATTCTTCAACATGTTTGGATTTGCCATCATAGGGTCCATCATCATATTAGGGTTGAACATATTAGGATTGGTATTCATGAGCATATTTGGATCTGGCATTGTGGAAATAGGATCTGGTTTTATACCAAAGTTCAAATCCATATCCATGTTGTACATGTTACTAAATTGATTTTGTTGCTCGTACTGACTTTTTTGTTTTTGTTGTTCATATTGGATTTGTTGCTGTTGTTCAAAGAGTTTTCTTTCCAACTCTTGTTGTTCTTTTCTTTTTTGGATTTCAACAAGTTCTTGTTTCTTTTTATAAAATTCATCTACATCGTATTTGAAGTATTTTTCAGAGTCCTGGACCTCATTGACATTTCCAGAATGTTTTATGGTTACCTTTTGGATTAGATTTTCCACTGGAATGGGCTTTGAAGTATATTCATTGAAATCTGGTTCTATTTCATCACTTTGGTGGAGTTGGTGCTTTAAGTTCATTATATCGTTGTTTATGGTATTTTTCAAATCCAATTCAGCTTTCTGCAGAGCCTTAAACTTCAAATCATCTTTTGTATCTTTGATTGATATGTCATTTATATTTGGATTGGTGTTAAGAAGCAATTTGTTTAGAAGTATTTGATGACGCTTGTATGCGTTAAGAAGAATGTATGTGTTGATATTTGTTACTGATATATCATTAGCTAAAGAGATATCATTGCTATGAAAAGTTAGTTCTTTATTCATTGGTGATGTAAGACGTTTTATTAAATTATGGTGTTTTGGTTATTTGTAAATGAATATAAAGTATTAATATTTGTTGTTACTTTTGTCAAAATGGAAGAATGCATGTATTCTGTTTTTTTTTTTTTTTTTTTTTTTGTTTGGTGAATATGAATAATCGGGTTATGCTGAGTATGTCCGATTATTACACGTGACCATACTACATTACACTAATTTTTTAAAAAAACTCCCCCCATAATAACTATGCATTAACCAAAGATAATAAATATAGTAAGTATGCTATTTAAATATATCTATTGTGAATTGTTCTCATATAATACTTATATCGTGTTTTTTTAACAACTAAAATTATAAGCATTGTGCTAAAGGGAAAAAAAAAAAAAACAAATACACAACAAAGCGGCTATTTTGTGTTTTTTTTTTTGTACACATGATTATTATTATTTTTTAAACTCATAAACAAAAACAAAAAAAAGAAGAATTTATCAATCACCAACAACTGTTTATACTCTTATACAATGACTGAACTTTTGGCTTATAACAAAGTTAACATAACGAAGTTTTACAAACATGATGAGTCAGTAATACATTCAACTAATATATCGTTTGATGACATTGATGAAGATAACCAAAAATCTTATTATTCATATAAATACCAGAATGCATCTATTGGCAACCCCATCTCAAGCACTTCTCTTAAAGACAACTTGACTGTAACTTCGACATATGCATACAAGACTTTAGTGTCAGATACTGAAAATCACATTCTAGACCAATACTTGTGTAAAAATATTGAAATTAATAATCATTTGATACAATCAACTAATTTCATCAAAATGTTGGAAAAACTCATAGCAAATACAAATACAAAGTACTGTTTGGTTAATGATGATAAAGTGGCTAAAAAGATGTGGATCAACTTAAAAGATAATCAAGACTTTAACCAGTTTAATACTTCTAGTAATGTCGGTTATCACTTGAAGCTTTTGGGTTTAAAAGAACAGTTAGAGCTTGTTTACTTAGATGTGATAGAACTAATGTGTAAATGCCTACCCTCTGTTTACTGTTTTGAATCTATTAAATTAAACAGCTTGATACATATTCCATTTCTATATGGTTACAAGAACGCTGATTACATACACTTTATCAAAACTTATGGCATAAGCATCATTCATCCTGATTTGTACTTTTACAAAAAACAACAAGGCTACAAGATGTTGTTGGTTACTGAAAAAGCAAATTACCCAAATCTTCTTATAGTCAAGAGTCTAATTGATAAGTTGTTGTTGAAGTTACAGAAGAAGAAAGTATATTTGAAGAACTTTACCAACATCTTCAATGATTATGTTTTGTCAAACCAAAAAATTGAATTCATACTATCAAACTTTAGCATTTTACATTATTTAAAAAACTTGATGTTTGATCACGCCATTAGCATTGATATAGCCCAAGATGAACACAAACAATATCAATTTACTGTCTTTAGTACAAATGAACAAAATTTGTTAAGTTTCCTAAAGCTTTTGCATTTCAAAATATATGACAAGATATTGCAGTTTACCATAGTATTTGAAAATAAAGAAAACTTTGATGTTTGTATTGAGAGCTTCACAAATGAGCCATACTTGCTTGTTTTATCAAGCGAAAAGAAATTGGAAATTAGTTTAATTGGTGATAAATGGGATGACTTGTTCAAATCTTATATGAAGTTGAACCAAAAAAATGTTAAATATAACTTCTTTGTAGATTTATCCAACGAGTTCAAGGAATTTATCATTGGTAAGAAGTTTGGAAAAATAAATAAAATTGAAAAGACATTGAATAATAAATGCTCGATATCATTATTATTGCCAAGTTTTGATGAAGACAAAAAAGTTGAGGACACTGAATTTATTACTATCAATATAGAAGGTGACAATTTCATAGATATCATGAACTGCTTAAAGTTAGTTCAGCAAGAGTTACCTTATGAGAGACAGCTATACATACCTGAAAGTTTCCACAAATATATCATTGGAATGAACGGAGAAAATATTCAATCTATTACAAGAAGATACAATTGTTTCATACAATTTATGAACACCTTTGAAAACAGGCAAAATGAATTTAGCTTCATTAGATATCCAAACGTTATTATTCGTTGTCCTTTAAAGACAGCTGATAATGTGGAGAAGGTCATAAAGGAAATACAGTCTCTATCCATGGAAATCTTCAACTTGAAGAAGATAACCTCATTGGATGATCAAAATGACATGGAACTCCAAGGAATAAAGATTTTGAAACTAAAGAGACAAGAACTGGACTTGATACTTAATGGAAATGTTGCTGGCAAAAAAAGACTTCACAAGAAAATTGGAGAATTGGAGATGAAGTACAACTTGTTTATAAGATACCCAGAGTATGACGACGATATGGACAAAGATGATGATGAGACTTTGTTGATATTCAAATCATGCAAGCACAACACTGTGCTAAAGCTACAGGACACTGAAAAGAAGATGAGTATATTGAAAATAGGCGAGAATGAGGATAAAAAGCCGACAGAGGAATTCACCGAAGATGAAAATCTACAATCATGTATTGATGAAATAGTGAAAGATTATTTCCCAAAAAAAGATAAGCAGAGTAAATACAACATGAAGAACATACAAGGTTTGAATGAAGATCAGCTAGGAAAGCTGCAGAGAATGATGATCTGGAAGTATAACAGTATGGTGCAGAAGGATAAGGATGGTGGATACAGTGTATATACAATTTGATGAATTGATTTTCAAAAGTTAATTTCTTTTTCTTTTTTTGAACATCACGTGTGGAAAACTCAAAATCTGAATTTGTTTTCTTATATATTTTTTTGAAAAACTTCAAAAGTTATTTTTATTTTGGTAACTCCCCCCAAAGACAACAGAAAACATTACAATGGACTTGACTCTGAATGACAACTTTCAAGAGCGAGAGTTGATTAAGAAGGATATAGAAGCGTACAATACTGAGTTGGCTGAACAAAGACAGATGTCGCTGTACAAGCGAACCCTGAAGCATGTGCAGGCATACAAGAACAGCATAATCCTCGAAGAAGATGGGCGTGTTTATGTGGTTTGCATCACTGAGAATGGACTGTTTACAGTACATGAGATGATTGATGAAACTGTGGTTAAAAAATACGAACGGAAATTACACCTGCGATTATTGAATTTGGTGGAACTTGATCATCTTGATGGTTTGAAGTTTGGTGTTTGTACAGAGAGTGATGTTCTTTTAGTCTGTGAGTTATTCACACATCCATTTAATATAGAAATTGTGGAGAATTTATTTAACAAATTTGGAATCAGAAATACAGGTTTGAATGGCACTTCGTTTAACGAGTTTGATGTTTGTAATAACGATATTGTGACATTCAGCAATTCCTCGATTGTGATTCATTACAAGGATGAGTTTGATTTGGATGAAGGTGATGTGATCATAAATGACGATACAGAAAGACAGGTTATACTTGCTGCCAAGTTTTTAAAGTCAGAAAATGGAACAAGCAACTATATTCTGACAATAGAAGACTACAATATGGTAAAGTTATATCACATCGATAGAATTAGTGGGAGGTTAAACAAAAGAGCTGAGTTGAAGCTTAGTGAGTACGCAATTTACATATTCTTACAAGTCCTAGCCAAAGATAGTATTAAACAAGTAGATACATCAACTACGAAAGTTAACAGAAGAAGAAAAAGAGAACACGATGTCGAGCACGTATTGATAAATGGTGAGGATGGTAGAGTTTTGTTACTAGAGGTTAACCTCGATATGGAAGACATCAAAATAGTCAACAACAGTAAACTGCCTATTCCTAAGAGTCTTTTAGCTGCCAACAAGAAGGCTAACAAAAACACACTTCCTATGCTTGTATGCATGCAAACACAAAATATTATTGGCTCGGATTCATCATTCATGGTGGTTTTGACACATATTGGTGACTTAGTCCAAATAAAGATAACAAAGAAACTGGTTGAAGAAGAAATGACATATGAGATGGCCTTCTCCCAGTTCAACAAAATTGAAATGTCAAAGAAATTTCAGTTCATCACTGGAAACAATTCCTTCTTTGTTCTTCCTCAGTTTGGTATACCCAAGTTTTATAGAATCAACAACTTGAATACAAAGGAGATACAGCAAGTCAAGTATGATGACACACAATTTGAGTATGATTCATTAGAAGTGATGTGTGAGTTCCCTAACCACTTTTTGAAAACACCATTAATCAAGGGTGATTTGGTTGCTGATAAAAACTTGGAAATAGCTGTAGATGGCATGGATATGTTTTGTAAAAGTTTCAAACTAGAAGAAAAAATGAGAATCAACATTGTTGATGAAGAACATCCCAAAACTAACGATGTTTTTGAAATCGATTATGAAGGCAAGTCCAAGTTGTTGTTCTTCTCTTTTAATGACAGCACTAGAATCTTGCACTTTAATGAGGAAGATGAAATAGCAGAAATTGATGCAGATGATGTCGTAAACTCAGGTGTGTTTATTCTAAAGGAAGCCACTGTGAATGTTATAAAACATGACAATTTTCTGCTGCAATTCACCAAGAATAAATTAAACATTATGAAGATAGTTGAAGCCGACAAATTCACTCTATACAAGAGAGTTAGTTTAAAGAATATGTTGCCTGATATTTTGGAGTACACTAGTTCAATTGAAATCACCAACTGTAAGTTGATTCAAGAAAGTAAACAGCAGATTGTACTAATTTCTTTGAGTAATTATAAATTCTTTTACTTTGACTTTTCGGTATACATCAACGAAGGCACCTTATCATCTCATATGATACTATCTGAAATAGATTCATTTTTGAGTGATTGGAAAATATACAAGCACTCCAAAAAGTCCATACTATTGTTCACTTTGACCAGCGACAATGTTCTCAACATTTACGAAGTTGGTTCTGCTTTGTTAAGTGGCAATTTGGAAAGTTCTGAGGATCCTGTGGTTTCCAAATTTTTCAGCAACGGTATAAACTCATTTTTGGTTGTTTCTGTTCAAGATGAAGATGTTGAAAACATAACATGCCACATTGGATTCAATGATGGGCTTTATGAAGTTTATAAATATGATATAATTGAGAATAACCTTGAATCAGTTTATCAAACTTATTTAAATGTTCATCCTCTAAGTTTGCATTATCTGAATAACATCGGAAAGGAGAGTGGTAGCTATGGATCGGTTATCATATCTTCTTTAGGTTCATATTGGGTATGTGAGCTTAATAAATTGGCCAATCATGTTGTGAATAATGTCAAAAGCTTATATCTAAAAGGGTTGGAAAAACAACTTCAGGGGGATATAAAAATGTGTGATTTTTCCAATGATCTTGTATTGGAAAATGAGAATGTAGGCAAAAGAAACGGTGCCGTTATTGTTGATAGTGAAGGAGAATTAATATTTTTGGTTCATGACTCATCTACTATTAATCATACTTTTTTCAAAGAAGAAGATGATGCTGTAACAGTTTTAGAACAAGCTGACTTATTCAACACCAACATATTGCTTACTGATTCAAAGAGTTTGAAGTACAATATAGAAATTTACGGTTCAAACTTTTCTATTACATATGACGTTCCACAGCACTTGAAGAACAAGTTGTTTAAAGGAGAAACAACCTCAAAAACAAAGACTTTTAGTAATCATGAAATATCTTCTGCTTTACTTGTAGAATATTCTGATAGAAGTTTGTATTCAAGTAGTCAACTTGGTAAATACATAATAATGGGGACCAAAAAAGGTAAGCTTTTGACATTCAAGGTCAACAACAATCCTAAGCCAGTTCCAGAACAAGCAGCAGCTTCAACAAATAACAATGAAGTCAACGAGGTCCAAGTTGATACTTCTAATTTGTCAAAATCTCAAAAGAAAAGATTAAAGAAGAAGCAGCAAGTTAAAGAAACACCTGATAAGGCTGCACCTGTTAAGACAAATGTTGATCTGGACAGCTTCGAGTATAATTACATAACATTGATGAATGAGCAAACCTTTTTGAAGAATGAAACACCAATAAAGGTACTGAGGTTGTTGGGTAAGGAGAAAAATGTGTTCACCATCTTGAAAGGATCTATTTTAAGTGTTTTGAACCTAAACAATAACAAACTTGAGGTTGTAAAAGAAAGCAAAACAGTTCCTTCTTTGGTGGAAATTAGTCAAATTGATTTCTTCAGTAAAGACTTGCTGATGGTTGCTGCGGATATAGTTGGGAACATAGTATATCACAGATATCTGCCTGAAACTCACATCTTTGTACCGCTTGCTGATTACAAACTGTCCAACAACTATTCCCAAGTTATAAGATTTTTAGATCCAATGACTATTTTAAAAACCGATAGATTTGGTAACTTGAGTGTTTTGGCTCTTAACATATCTATAAGTATCCAAGACTTGGTCAATATGGAATATAACGGTATCTTAGGAAGAATTTATCATAATTATGAAACTCTTGATTTCAGCAGAAACAGAGATGACAACGTTTGGGACTTGCCATTCAAGTTTGATAAAATCTGTAGCATCTACATGGGTGATATTGTAACTAACATTGAAATCATCAAGGAAAATTCAAACATAAGAAACTCAAGACCATTGATACTTTGCTTCGGATTACAAGGATCTGTAACTTTGCTGATGCCTCTGATAGATCAACAAGAAATTGATACTATGAAATCTGTACAGGAAATGGTTAATTCTGAAGAAGATACAACATATGGGGTATCCAAATTACGATATGAAAGTACATTTGAATTGACCAAGAACATTTACGATGCTGATTATCACAATAACAGCAATATGCTGAAGAACATCGATTATAAAACTTTTGAAACTTTACAAAGTTTACAAAATGCAAGTCATCTAGAATAATAACAATATATATATTTACTTTTTCAAAATAGTAATGACATCTTCATCTTCTAAAACATGAGTTAAACCAACGTATTGAGGTTGATGCTTAACACTAGAACCATAGACAACAGCCTGTTTGAAATCTTCAACCAAGGACTTGTGAATATTCATACAGAAATCCTTGACTGTTCTTCTATCATTTCTCAAAACAACTGGGTCTTCAAAGTCAGGTAGTCTACCTTTTGGCTTTGTAAAGACTCTTACAAGGTTTAATCTTTCCCAGGTATATTCCAGTAGAGAGTCCAAGTTCCATTTATTTCTAGTAGAGATAGGAATAGAATCTGGGATTCTGAACAATAGTTCTAATTCTTCAGCAGACAACAAATCCGATTTGTTTAAGACGTAGATAGCCGGAATGTATCTTCTTTGGTCTTCTTCTAAAGCATCAATCAAGTCATCAGCAGTGGCATCACATCTGAATGCGACTTCGGCTGAGTTGATTCTATATTCGTGCATGATGGTTCTGACTAAATCAAAGTCTAAATGAGTCAATTGAACAGTGTTAGTGATGGATAAACCACCCTTCTCTTTCTTCTTAATCAAAATATCTGGCTTTGCCTTATTAATTCTTATACCAACAGCCTTTAATTCTCTTTCCAAGATTTCTTTATGTTTCAAAGGCTTGGAGATATCCAAAACAATGTATAATAAATCACAGTTTCTGTAAGAAGCAATAACTTGTCTACCTCTACCATAACCTTGATTGGCGTTTTCCAAAATACCTGGGAAATCCAAGAATTGGACCTTTGAACCATTGATTTTGATGATACTTGATTGAGCAGTCAAAGTTGTGAATTCATAAGCAGCGGCTTCGGCGATATCCTTACCGGTAAGAGCATTCAACAAAGAAGACTTACCAACGGAAGGGAAACCAACAAAACCAACACTGGCATTACCACCTTTCTTGACATCAAAACCTTCACCACCACCGGATGATTTGGTGGCATTGGCGATCAAGTCTCTGGACAACTTGGCATGTTGGGCTCTCAATCTACAAAGATGCCCTTCGGTGGCCTTGTTTCTTTGGGTCTTGGCCATTTCATCTTCAATATCTTTTAATCTTTCTAAAATACCTGCCATTTTGTGAGTATTTGTTAAGGTGTATGGTTGTTATTTGGAGTTTTTTAGGAGTTTTTCTGATGTAGAAGATTATAAAATTTTCAATAAAAAAAAAACTTTCGAGAAATTGACTCTGAACAAAAATTTGAAAAAGGGCGAAGAAAAAAAAAAAAAAGAAACGAAAAAAAAATATTAATACATAATTAATTCATGATTGGTAATGGATTTCCTAAATAGGCAATACTGTGTGGTGTAGGTCATTCGGGTAAGTACTAAAACATACAAAGAACCATTAAAATATAATTGTAAACCAAACAAAGTAAATAATCAATCTGAATATTAGTAGAACAATATTCTACTTTTAGTATGAAGTTTTTTTTTTATTAGTAATTATTAAAGGACTCACTTTGTTGTTTGAATTAGAAAAGAGTCGGATATAGTAATTATCATAAGGGCCTTTCCCTTACACCCATTTCCATCAAATGTCCTTATCTTCCTCTCTCTCTTTTTTTCTGAACAATTACAATCTCTACCTTTACATATACATTCATCTAAGACTTTAGCTTGGTAATTGGATAAATCACGTGCTAGCTACCAATGAGCAATGCTATATTCAAAAACATAGAATTCCATATCAATGGTTATACCAAGATAGACAGAGTTGTGTTAATCAAGTTGATAAGCTCCAGTGGTGGAAGTGTTTGCAGAATACCTAGAAAGAAATCTACTTCGTATGTGATATCTGACCAACAAAACGTTGTATCAAAGTTAAACATCCCTATAGTGACATCAGATTGGGTCACCCAATGTATTGAAACAAATACAATTATAACCGCAAAGAAAAATGATGTTGATTGTAATGATCCCAATTTTATTAGAAACTTTTATAGCAAGTCAAGACTGCATTTCATATCCATGGAGAAGCTGCAACTCCGGTCCAAGTACTTGAAAATAGCTGACTCTTTTAAGAACAGAATCATTTATTACATAGATTTTGACTCTTTTTTTGTATTTGGTTCATTACTAAAGTTTAATAGAGTAACCAATCAGCAAATCAACATAAATCAGCATTGTATCCTGGTATCAAATGGTAACAGCAATTCGGAAATAATAAGCTTGAACTATATTGCCAAAAATGTGATCAAAATAAGCAGAAATGATACCTTCAAGACTGGAAAGCAGAAATATGACGACTATATAGCCAAAAATCCGGGCAATATCAAGTTTTACTGTTTGGATCTGCAAATAGAAGAATATAAATCGATATTGACAAAGTTTTACGATTATGTTTGTACAGAATTTGATACAGTGATTCCAATCTCTATTGATGAAGGAATGTTTTTTGACTATGTTGAAGACATTGAAGCACATTCCATAGAAAGAAAGGCGACGTTGCTAAAGCTTAAAATAAAGCAGTTGACAAACTGTGATGTCAGCATTAGTGTTACTAACGATTTTTTGTATCTCAACAAGATTATTCTAAATGCAGTCAAGCCAAATGGTCTTAAAGTTGTTTTAACCCAAATGCAATATGAAAAGGAACTTGAAAACATTCCCATTCATAAACTTCCTGTATTCGGTTCCTCCATAGTTGATATCTTCACTAAGTTGAATCATCCCATTTTCAAAAACAAATTAATTTTAAACACTGATGAGTATACGATTAAGATATTGAAAGATGACATTATATCCCATTTCAAGCATGAAAAGCAAATTTCTTTCAATGAATTCTATCAGCTTTTGTTGAACTTGAGTATAATCAAAAAAGGTCACAACAATAGTGTACCCCAAAGATTCTTTGATAATATCTTTGACCTTAAAGACGATGAGGTATATACAAAGAACAAAGTCGCAGATAGAAATCACTACATCCCAAAGACCATTTCATGCACCATCAACTACCACATCAACTTTGTCACCCTTTGGGAATTATCAGTGTTTATCAAGAGATTCACAAAGTACTTGTACGATAGACTTGACAACATGAGACATCTTTATAAGAGCATAAAGAAAATCGGAGTCTGTGTTGTTGTCCAACTCGAAGGTAATGTTGTTAGTAAGTATGGTGGGATGGGGAACAAAGTGAAACGATTGAGTAAAACTCTGAACTATGACAGCTGGATGGATATTGATGAAAGATTGCTGGCCAGAATGGGGAACGACTATTTCACGTTAGTAAGGTTGCTGGTCAAAAAGGACAAGTTGGAAGACATAAAGGGTATTTCGTTGCAAGTTCTCCAGCTTGAAAATTCAACAGACGAAAGGCTTGATAGTACACATAAGTTGAAGCAACGGCAATTGACTTTGGATTCCATTGTAAGAACGCCTGAAAATAAAGCCAATAAGGAGTCTCTGGGGAATAATAGCACTCATAGTAAAGAGACTTTAGTCAAGCTGATACTCAATGATGATAAAGAAATGCTTGGTGAGTTGCCTGTTGAAATATTAAATGAATTGTATTTTGAGCAAAAGTTCAAGTTTCAGGCAAAGACCGGTAGTATAGCCAGCAAGGATGGAAATACATATGAATTTGGTATCAGAAACATGGTTACGCCAATGGATTCTGTCAAGAAAATCAAAGTGAGCAATAAAAAGGAGCAAGAACTTGGGTCAGGTGTGAAGGAAAACAATGTCCTTAAAACAAATGACTTCTTTATCATACAGGATGATATTAGAAATTCACCAAATAAGCACAACTTACGAGTATTAGAGCCAATAACTTTCCAATCAAAGGCAAAGGTATCTGAAATTAAGAGCTTGTTGAAGGACTGGATTGAGACAACTATAAAATACGGTATGCATCCGTCCACGGATGATATAAATTTCTTTCTCACATTTTTGAACAAATTAAAGACTAACAACCAACAATCAAGATTAGACAACATTATACACTTTATGGATGCATTCATCAAAAACTATCAATACGACGATGACACGAATGGAATCATTGGCGATTGGGAAAGACACATGATATTCAAGTTCTATCCACTATTATCATCATAAAAAAAAAAAAGAATGTCATAACTTTATCAATTATATTTATTTTTTTTTTGCTATATAAGTGATCTAATAGACCTAGATGAAATTTGTTATTTAATTAATAATCAATAAAATTAAGCCTTGAAGATTCTTAAGGTGTTGGATTGACCGGCACCAGCAGTAGAACCTTGAACTAAAACAACAGCATCACCTTCAGAAACGAAACCGAACTTCTTGGCTTCTTCGATACCGAAAGCGAATCTTTCTTCGACATCAGCGGACCAGTCCTTGTTTTCTTCCTTGGTGTAGACGAATGGGTAGACACCTCTGTTTAAGTGACCCATCTTGGCGGCTCTGTCGTTTCTGGAGACTAAGATGATTGGGACTTCTGGTCTGTATTTAGAAACTAATCTGGAGGTAGTACCGGTGGTGGATAAGACAATGATGGCCTTGGCACCTTGTTCGTAAGAAGCAGCAACGGCGGTGGCAGCAATGGTTTCGGTGGTGGAAACTGGCTTTGGAGTCAAGTTTCTGATTTCATCGTATTTTTGTTGGTAAGCAACGGCTTGTTCAGCAATCAAGGAGGTTTCAGCCATCATCTTAACAGCGTTGTGAGGGTAGATACCCTTGGCGGTTTCACCAGACAACATAACACAATCGGCACCATCTAAGATAGCGTTACCAACATCAGAAACTTCAGCTCTGGTTGGTCTTGGGTTGAAGGTCATGGATTCCAACATTTGGGTGGCACAGATAACTGGCTTACCGGCTAAGTTACACTTGGCAATCAATTGCTTTTGAACAGCAAAGACGTGAGGAGCTGGGATTTCAATACCTAAATCACCTCTGGCAACCATAACACCGTCAGTGACAGCTAAGATTTCGTCGAAGTTGTTAACACCTTGTTGGTTTTCAATCTTGACGATGATCTTGATATCCTTACCATCTTCACCTAAGACTTCTCTGATGGTTAAGACATCTTCAGCAGTTCTGATGAAAGAAGCGAAGATCATGTGGACACCGTTCTTGACACCGAATCTTAAATCAGCCTTGTCCTTTTCGGATAGAGCTGGTAAATCAACATCGGTACCTGGTAAGTTAACACCCTTGTGGGAGCAGATCTTACCAGCGTTTAAGGACTTAACCTTCAAGGTCTTTTCGTCAACGACTTCTAAGACTTCGAAGGACAAAACACCGTCATCAACGTAGATGATCTTACCCTTGGAGATAACGTTGGTGATGTTCTTGTAATCTAAGTACATAACCTTGTCATCACAGGCCTTGGCGTATTGGTCATCAACAGTGAAGGTCATTTCGTGGTTTGGAGGAATTGGGTAGTCAACTTCATTGGTGGTGGTACCGGTTCTGATTTCAGGACCCTTGGTATCTAAGGCAATGGCCAATGGTCTACCTGGGAAGATTTCTTCAGACTTTCTGGCGTTGTCAATGACGGATTGATGGTAGTCGTAAGAACCGTGGGAGAAGTTCATTCTGACGATGTTTAAACCGTTCTTTCTTAATTCAGCTAAGACTTCTGGGTCGTTGGTCTTTGGACCAATTGTACCGATGATAGAAGACTTTCTAAATTGAGGAGCGGTGATGGCGGTTTGTGGGTTTAACTTAATAGTCCAGGCTAAAGCAGATTCCATTTTTGATATATGATTAATGTTTTAAACTTGGTGATTTTTTTAGTATTCTTTTAATTATTAATTAATAATAAAGTTTTTATATTTAACTAATTTAGATAAGTATAGAAATCAAGTTGCAAACACACATATAGTGTTCTTTTTATAAAGAGAAAAGCAACATAAGGCCAAAACACATATGAAAATTTTTTTGGATATTTTTTTCGTTGACAAAATAAATGATACTCACTACAAAAAACAAAAAAAGAAATTCCAGTATTCAGATTTGTGCCCACGGGTTTAGCACCCACTTTTTTGGTGTTTTAAATCATGGACCCACCATTAAAAAAATTGTCTTTTCTTTTTTTTTTTTTTTTGCTTAGTGGAACTTGTTTCTCCTCTCTTCTTTTTTTTTTGATTTTAACCCACTTTCACCTACATTTGAAGATTCCTGTTTTTGTTGGTATATTCATTTTTTTTTTTAAAGAAAAATATTCAAAAAAGAATTACATTTGAAAACATCATGACAGGGTAATTGTACTACTTTTTTTTAAAATACACACGTGATGATACCGGGGATAAGACATTCGGAAATAACACCACTAACAAATTAAATATTTCCCACACACAATTATTAAACGTATTAAATTCACTATATCCATAAACTTGTTGCAAAACGATAAGACATAATGTTTGTATTGCATCAATATATCATCAAGTTTACTTAAATGTGACTCATATCAAACTGATCTCCTTTTGTATCAAATTTCTAAGGATTATTTTCAAACCGTAAACATTATCTACACATTTTTGTATAGCAAAAAAAAAATGTCACACACTTATAGCCGCAAAAATGAGCTTATCCGAATTGATAACAATAAACAAAATATAAAGCATTTAAGCACTGAAATGAGTCATTAAATACAATCTCCTTCTATTTCTTAAAATATATAAAGACATTATTGTGAATAACCAAAAACAAAATTATAAAAAAAAGCTGTTCTTAAAGATACCAGTTACAATAATGCCCCAATTTGGTTCTGATTTCAAAAAACAATACTACACATATCTTGATCCTGCCGTCAATGTCGTTAACCATGGTTCTTACGGTACAACTCCAGCAATGGTGATTGATGCACAAATTGCCTCTGTCAAAAAACACGAAGCTTATCCTGATGAATTTGAATCCATTGAAGGTCCTGCTGAATACAAAAAACAAGCAAAGCTTTTGTCTGAATACTTTGGTTTGAACTGGAAAAACGTAGCATTGGTCCAAAACGCCACCACAGGTATCAATGTTTTCTTCAGATCCATCCCCTTTGACTTTGAGAATGATATTGTTATCTTATCTAGTACTACTTACGGTGCTTGTTCCAACACAGTCAAGTTCATGGGTGATACATACGGTTTAAAGTACAAATTCATTGACTTGACTTTCCCATTAACAACCAAGGAGATTGTTGGTAAGTTTGAAGCTTCTTTTAAGAATATTCATGCAAACAAGGACTTCAAGGGTACTGTGTACTGTCTGTTTGATTGCATTTCCTCCATGCCGGGTGTACTCATGCCATACATTGAGTTGATCAAGTTGTGTAAGAAATACAAGGTCAAACAAGTCATTGACGGTGCCCATGCCCCAGGTATGATTGATTTGAAGTTCTTGGAAACTTTAAAGCCTGATTTCTTTGCAGGTAATTTGCACAAGTGGGTTTCTGTTCCAAAGGCTTGTGCTATGATCTATGCTCAAAAGGAATGGCACCACTTGTTACATACCCAGCCTGTTTCATGGACTTATAGTACCAGCTACGACAACATCAAAAAAGATGAATCTTTGTTGGTTGAAAGATTCAGCAAGGTTGGTACCATCAACTATTCTGTGTATGCATCCATTGGAACAGCCATTAATTTCAGATCTGAAATCTGTGGTGGTGAAGATAGCATTAGAAATTACCAAAGACAATTGTCCAAGAAGGCTGTTGAAGCTTGTTCTGAGATTTTAGCCATTGACCAAACCAAAACCACTGACCTTTATGATCACTACGAGCCTATGTTACTAGACAACAAACAAGGCACTTTAACCCCAGTTGGGATGTTTAGTATCTCTGTTCCTATCAACATTTCCAAATACGCAAGAGTTTACAACAAATTATTGAAGTCTCCTATTGAGTACTTGGGCAGAATCAGAGTATTGTTGGAAGAAAAGAGTATCAGTGTTTATAAAAACTATGTTCCAATGGTCTTCCACGGGGATGTTCTTTATGCCAGATTCTCTGTCCAAATCTTTAATGAAGTCACAGACTATGTCAAGGCCATCACCATCAACAAAACCTTACTAGAAGATGTCTTCACCAAGGAAGAAGAAAGATTGGCTTATTTCGCAAAAAAGAGCAAGTTATAAAAAAATAAAAAAAATAGTTTATATACACATTAATCAAAATACAGGCAACTTAACGGCCTTGTTTTCATAATGCCCGAAAGATATCTCAATCACAGTTTCTCTGTCGAATTCCAGTGTTGGTATGTCCTTGGCGGACTTGGCCATCAAATACCCATATATGATTCTCAAAGCAGATTCATGTGCAATGATCAAAACATCGCCATTCATACGCTCAACTTCAAAAATCAAAGAACCCATTCTTAGGGCTAGGTCATGGTATGACTCTCCTTTGGTGAATCTGTAAAAGTATGGGTTTTCCAAAAACTCTTCGAACTCCACAGGATGCTGCTCTTTGACCTCCTCAAGGGTCTTATCAACAATCACACCAGGGTTCAATTGCTTCAATTGCAGTTTCTTTCTGACTGTGATGCCCTTTTTCAAAAAGAACTGTGCTGTGTCATAAGTTCTTTTACGTGGAGCAGAAAAGACCACAACAGAATCCTCATCAGATCCATCATGCTTAGATATTTGCCTTTTATTGACTTTCCCCAAGTTCATGTTTCTGTTAACTGAAACTTGTGTTTTTAAATCATCCATACTGAACTCTGTTGTCATTGGTGAAACTGGAATCATACTTGACAAATCAGAACTTTTACGCAAGGTATTGATACGTGTGATCACCACATCAGTCATCTTTTTGGCAAACTTTAGGCCTTCCTCATTCAAAATTTCATCTTCACTGTACTTGTCATAGTCACTGTTACCACATCTTGACAAGTATACTCTTCCTTTCTTTTCCTTCAAGTTCATCAAAAATGAAATGATCTTGTTGATCAAATAACTGTGGTTGCTGTTGTTCACATACAAGGTCTCACCATAATCAATGTACTTCACAAAACTTAGGTGGTTTTCCTTTTCACCTCCCATCTCGACATAGACTTTTTTGTTTCTTTCTATTCTTTGCATGAAGTGGTCCAAGGCCTTTTGATGATCCCAGCCAGCATAGTCCATAGAATTTACTGCAGCATTAATATTTCTTTGTAACAATTCATCATCAGTGACTATACTTTCAATGAACAACACACTGCATCCTTTGGTATGGCCCTTTTCACCTTGAGAGTATCTTTTATTTAACATATCCCTTTCCTCAACGGTAACATTCAAGGCATCGTAGATGGCTATTTGGGAGTTGTTTTGGTCATCAAAGAAGAAGTCATCTATGTCGCTAAGACACTTGTCAATGAAGTTTCTTCTTTTGAGAATACCCTGTTTCTTCTTTTCATCTGTATCTCTATCTAAGGCATATTCCGTATCAGCACTAAGAGAGTCCATGTTGAAGTATGTTTTTCCATCTTCAGGGTCCACAACATAATCGTCTTCATCAACTATACACCCCTCGTTCATTCTGTAGTCAGAAGTATGAAAACTTTGTGTTTTGACACCCAACCATCTCAAGTATCTGGTCAATGCAACACCCAACTTGGTTTTGGATCTTGCTGGAAGCCCTGCCAACACAATCAATATTTTACCCGCATGGAACAATCTGCCTGATTCAGTAGCGTACAATTGACCAGGGGAAATAGAGTGGTAACTCAACTTGGCATGGACCTGGTCTTGTAGACTCTTTTTTTTCTTTCTTTGTATGTGTTTTTCAGATTGGTGTTTGTTTAATTCACTGGAGATGTTAAGACTGGAGTGTTCTTCGTAGTTCTGTTCACCGAATTTCTTTTTGAAAATAGACAGAGACAACTGAGAATCACCTCTTTTGTTTCTTAGATGAGGTGATTTCGGTTGGCTGAGGATTGTTGCAGCTGCAGTTGGTGTAATTTTGCTGTCGATGGATGATAATGATAGATTTGAGGTGGAGCTTTCAATGTCTTCGTAAATATCAAATCTACTAGACCTCTTGGTTCTGGGTTGATGGTTGTCATCAGCTACTTGGTATGCTGACCCTAAATGGTGTGTATCTTTACTCATTATGGTTAAGTGTAGTTGCTTAATGCTTTCTTTGGTTAATAAAGCTTTTTTACTTCAAAATAGTAACTTGAGAATGACACAACTATAAAACCACTTTATTTCAAGTGTTTACAAATCCCTGCATCTATGAAAATCCCCTATTATAATATTTTTTTTCCCTTTGGCAAAAAAATACCCACATTAAAAAAATAATATAGACCCAAAAAAAATGATCATTTGATAAAGCGAATATACGTATTTACTAATATTTGGAGTGGCATCACGTGAATACCATCCAATAGTTAAAACTCATAAATTTAAATATATACTGAAAACAAAATGATAACTTATTTACTTTTTGTATCTGTTTAATTCAATTGGGGTTTGTTCTTAAGTTGGGGAAAATATATAGTTAATATAGTCTAAGATCCAATTTAAATGTTACCACCCTTTCTGGCAATCAAAGCCTTTCTGTCCTTGTCTAAGTGTAACTTGGTGATGACAACCTTGGAGGAGTGAACGTTGACTGGGATAGTAGCAGCGTTGGACTTTTCCTTGGTAACACCTTCAACTTGGATAGCGTATTTTAATCTGTAAACAGAGGAGATCTTACCTTCGGAACCCTTCTTGGAACCTCTGACAATCTTGACAACATCATCCTTTCTGACTGGAATAGACTTGATACCGTATTCGGCTTGTAAGTCCTTAGATAATGGAGCAGACATCATTTTTCTCTTTTCGGAAGAGGCAGCGGTGAAGTAAGCCTTTCTGGATTTTCTTCTATCAGTGGAAACGTCTGTTTTGTAATAATATTTGGGGATAATTGAATAATTTAATTGTTAGTAAACTTTGTTATTTCATTGTTTAGTTGTGGTTCAATATGTAATGGATGTTATTGATTGTCATTGGATATTGTTTTGGTGTTTTTAAATGTAATGTGTATTTTGACATAGTATCTGGTTTAATCAACACTGAGAGTTATACTTGCAATATGATTAAGTTGTGTATTCTTCTGTGAGTTTATGGCATAACTGTTTGGTAGAGTCCTTTGGAATGCCTTGTTTAATTTAATAAGATGAATTTTATAACTTTTCGCTAATTCAATTTAACATATAGTTCTTAATCAAACTGTTCAAATAGTTTATATCGTTACATCTTTTCAATCAACTAAGGACATCACATGTTTCTTCTAATAACTGTGTACTTAATAAGCTCTTACTACTTGTTCTCTTTATTGAACCTTCTTTCAAACGCTTTTGAATAAATTTCATATTTCATAATTGATATGTCCAATTCTATATCTCCACTTTGTTATTAAGAATTACTGTACAATATTCATTATTCATTAACAATGGTGCTATTAAAAATGAGTACAATTATTTATATTCACATGATATACTTCTTTTTCATTACTATATTCCATCAATATTATAAATAATACTATCTTGTATTTCTAAATTCATCATATATTCATTGGTTTTTTCATATCGAGCTCCTCTTTGCTCTCTTCTTGTCTAAAAACTTAAATACACATATACTTTTTAATAAACATTATCAAATTTCACTTCTGTATCAATAACTATCCCATCACATCTGATTGGGGGCATTGGTAGTTGTACATACCTAAAGATTGCTTGGCCATTTTTAATATATCTATTGTTTGGTGGACTTTAGGAGTACTTTCTTTTCTTGTAATCAAATAATTGATAATTCTTAATTCTTTGAATAATTGCCTACTAAGAAAAGTACAAGAGAAAAAAAATAATTCTTCTGTTAATTTCTTTCCACCTATTTTCACCAAATTTCATAAAAGAAATCCTAAGCAGAAAAAAAGGAGTATTCACCTTTGCTAACAAATATTTCCTAAAAGGGTAAAAAACTTATGAACAAGAAAGCAATTCATATATTTGAAATTTTTCTTTTTTTTTTTTGTGCTTCCAAGAAATGAAGATGCCAACTTTCAACTTTATTCTCAGTTCATGTTTTTGTTGTTTAGCTGACTATATTTATTTCAATTTGTGTGGTTTTTGCTATTTTTCTACACATTTAGTAAAAAATATTACCTTTTTAGGTAATTTTACTTACAAAAATATGTTGACTTTTTTTAGAAAATAGAAAGTTGTTATTTCCATAACAGGAAATTTTGGCAATTACTACTCTTTCATCGATATATTATTACCTGAAGTTTAAAAGTAATACTATATATTAGTTACTGACACTCTATTTAATATACCAACTTTTAATCGTAAGACTTGCGTGAAATTGTCGTAATATATTTATGATTACCACACGATAATGCATTTTACCCATTCCTACCCTTCTCTCCATTCATCTGTATTATTCTTGTTTAAAAAAAATATGTAACAAAAAAATATAAATTTAAATTCACGTGAAAAAAAGCATTTCGGATTTAATTATCTTAAAAATTGCTGTCTCCTTTCCTATCAACAAAAAAAAAATCAAAATTATTCAATATTCCAAAATAATCGTACCTCTTCTTTTAAAACTAAAACATCAACACATATAACCAATAGACAATACTATTAAACCACTAGATATAATGAGATTCTACAAACTTACACCTTTTGACTACTCAGTAGTTTTGCTAGCTGTTGGGTTCTCTATATACAACAGTAAGGAATTCTTCACACCAATGATTCAAGAAGAAATACAAGCACAAACCGATATCAACGCTGGTAAAATCACCCAAGCTGAACAACTGGAACGTACCAAGAAAGCCAAGGATGCTCAATTAGCTGAACAAGTCAAGCAGATTAAGGAAAAAATCCAAGATCAAGAAACCAAATAAACTGTAAATAGCAAATAGATGATTTTTATCACAAAACATTATTAGTAATACGGAAAACACTATATAATCTTTTAAAAAAAAATATAAGAATCCTGTTATCAGATCTCAGATATGAAATTGATTTATAACAAAAACAAAAAAAATTAAATTTTTAAAAAACAGTTAATAAAATCCCAAATCAACTTCAGAGTAAACTTGCCGGTTGTATTGCTGTATACTTTTGCTTTGGTTAGTATTTAATTACCTCTTGTAAATAAATTGGTAAATCGCTACACCGTGTAAGAATACACACTGTGAACAAAGCCCTAGCGGGGGTTCGAACCCCGATCGTGATCGCCGGAAGACCACATACTGCCGATTATACTACAAGGGCAATCACGTGTTTCTACACGATGCCATAACACATTAAGTGTTATCGGAGATAGCAATTAACTATCCACAAGAGTTTAAAACAAAATATTCACTAAGCATTTCTACTTGCCGTACCGTCAGTACAATAAGTTCTATAATTCAGGAAAAGTTTACTAGTCGGATATAAAGAGATATATCCAAACCTGTTTTTATTTTTTTTAAAATTTAAAAAAACTTCAAACCCGCCAAACTAAAGAACTTAGCAAATTCAAAATTTTTCGTTTTTATTTTGTAATTCCTTATAAATGATTGAAATTAACACCGGATATAAGAATAATACACCAAAAGTTTTTAAAAAAAAAAAAAAAAAAATTTGCTTCTCTTCACCCAAAAAAAAAATTTGGAGAAATTTTAAATTTTCGGACTTGGTTCGTGATGATTTCAGAAACCCCAAACAACGTATTAAAACAATCGAACAAACATAAACTAACAACAGTTTACTTTTGGATACTTTTGGATACTTTAATAACACAAAAATAACCTAACATGAATAGACTTATACTGAAATCAGGATTGAACTATAGACTTTCTCCACATTCAAGAATTTTATCCAACTCCAATAACCTTCTGAAGAACAACGGCAAGAGATACTTTTCCCACAGCAGAGTGCACTTCAACTCTCAATCTGAATCCATATGGACAAAGCTGGGAAGAGCCACTTCTTTCACCTTCAATGGTGTTCTTGTCACTGTCTCTGTTGGTTTGTTCGGTGTTGTATCCTACTTGTTGGGGACTGAATTGTTTTCACCAAACGGTGACACAATGATATTCAACAGAGTGGTGAACTTGGTTGAGGCTGATGAAACATGCAGAAAGATGCTTGAATGTAATGATTATGTTGATCCAAAGACTGGTAAGAAACATACTGAAAAGTTGAAGGCTCTGTCAGCTGGGGGAATGGATGATACATGGACCAGAAACAGACAAATCAGCTCCATGAGACAAAAGGGTCCAGATGGAAGAGAAAGATTCTTCTTGAGAATACAAGTGGAGTCCGCCAAGAAGGTTGGTATTGTCTTTGTTGAAGCTATAGAATCAGAAAAGAAATTCAAACCAGACTTTGTGTTGATGTACTTGGACGTTAATGGTAAGAGAAGACATTACTTGGCCAAACCTGTAAATAAAAACATTGCTGAGCAAACTGCTGACGGAGTATCAAAAGTGAGTTCCATGTTTGGAATCAACTGGGGTCCAAAGAAATAGATCATTGATGACGAAGTTTATATATAGCTTTATAAATTATGTTTAATTAATAGAAAAAAATAAGTTATTTTATGTTTTAAAGTTTAAATAATAAATATCAGTAGCAACAAATGACACAACTTGGTTAATATCTTTACAGCACTACTCTTGTGAACTTTGTTTTCTTCGGGTTTCATCATATTTTGGGAATCTTTGATCCCTTCAAGTGGATGATCACCTATGACCTTGCCATTGCTTGGACTTATCATTTTTGGATTTTTCATAAATGCAGATGGAATACCACTTAGGTCAGACCCCTTTTTTAAAGATCTTGCTCTGGCATCCAAAGCCACAATTGAGCAAAAGTCTTTATCATTGGCCTCAGAAACTTGTGCATACTTTCTATTGAATGCAACATACTCAGGTAAAATATCTAGCAATGGGCATCCATGTAAACCCTTTTGTAGGTAAAATACTTTGCTCATGACATATGACAATTGCTCCTGTTTTGAACAATCTGCATTGGCTCCATAGACTCCATTGTCGTAGCCAATATCATGACAGTCTACAATATCACACAAAATATCAAACGGTTGCTTGTACATTTCTTTGGTTTGCAAAGGCTTGGATAATGCACAAGGCAAGTTGGTCAAACACTTACATTTATCAAAGTCTGGGCTTGGTGGTAACTCATCCCCTCTTGCTTGCCATTCAGATGAAATAGCAGGGCATGTGTATGTCTTCTTTGGCAAGGTTGCTAATTTCTTGGCATAATCGGTTTTGTTCAATTTCTTAGGATTAGCTTTGTTGTATTGGGCAGCCAATTTTTCAAATTCAGGCAAAATCTCAACTTTGGTTGGAGATATTCTCTTCACAATACCATACTCATTTTCCTCTTCAAAGAACATGTAAACCAATCCACCAGACCAAACATCGCTCATTAATGGGGAAAATATAGCCTCAACTTCAGTGAATGGTCTTGGTCTGATTGTATTACACCCAAACTCACTCATGAATAATGGAATTGGGTAGTCCTTGTGCTCTTCGGTACGTTCTTTAAACCCACTGCTGACATAGCTTGAGTATCCACACCATTCATATATATTGACACCATAAAAGTCTATGGCATCTTCAGGAGTGGTATTACAGAAGAAGTAATCAACCAATTGCAATCTGACATCTGGATCATCATTTGTTGAATAACCCACAGGAACAGGTCTTGGGATTTTGCCTTCAGCAGCAGCCTTTCTCATGTATGCCTTTGTATCTCTAACGGATGCTTTGACAAATGCAGAAGCCAAGGATGTGGTTTTGTCATTGGTCACTTCATTTCCTGCAAAGAACCCTAGAGTGTTTGAATACTGCGCCATCACATTGATCACATCGATGTATCTCTGCAAAATTTCTGTTGTGAATCTTGGATGTTCTCTCACAATGCTCAGTTCAGGTTCACTCAAGTCAGCAATGACATAAATGCCATTTTTGCCTAGTTCCTGCATGCAATAGTCGTGGTCTTTGGATGTATCAATCTGATACACTCTGATCACGTTGACACCTAGCTTTGCCAACAATGGGATGTCTCTGTCACAAGTGGTCTTGTCAGACAATGGATCAATGTACTTTGCATCTGTGGATGACAATCTGGATAGTTCCTCAGCGGTCAATGCAGGTTGGTAGGCTATACCCTTCATGAAAAACTGCTCATTAGTCTTGGAATTAAAGAATTTGTTCCCCAAGATGTCTATCACTGGTAGGATGTTATTCCCCTTGGTAATGCCACTTTGGGCATTGATCAAAGATACGGAAAGCAAAAAGTATAGGTAATAAATGAATGAATGCATTGTCTAATTGGTTCTTAATGTTTTTTGTTTTATAGTTAGTTTATTACTGGGTGTTGAAATGTTTTATTATTTGATGATATTATTAGTTTTCAATTGATTAAACCTCGTTGTGGTTTAAATACCTCGTAATGATTTTTTTTTTTTTTTTTTTTCTGGAAGTTTAATCATTCACAAAGGTGGATTGTGACTAATTTTACAAGTATCAAACAAAACACACTGGTTGTATTTACAAAAATCATAGCATCCGACATTATCCCATAACATTAAAGCTCTATAAACATTACGTCAAGATTACCCAACGTCTTACAACAATCCACCTAATTTCTTTTTTCTTAATATATGTTTTTTTTTTATAAATTTGAAAAATGTAACTCAAAAAGAGTCACATTTCCCATCTATATATACATTTTATACATAAAAGCGTATTTAATATTCATATTTTCCTATAGTACAAAAATCCAGAGACATTCAAGAACATCTATGGCTTCTTGGTGGTCCATGTCTTCAAAGATGGAGTGTGAGACAAGTAGTGACCCTTCCAAGTGGATAAACCCTTACCAGTATCGTTGTTATCTTGGTGTCTTGGTTGAATAATGTTCTTGAAGGTACCAGTCAAGGAAGAACCAAGGTCGTTGGAAACGTGGGATGAACCAACAGCTGGAGCAGCAATGACAATGACAAATAAGATCAAAACACAGGCGTACAAGACACTGTATTTTCTAACCATTCTCTTTCTTAATCTAGATTGCTTCAGAGAGTAGATTGGAGCTCTGATTTGTCTAGATGGCTTCAACCAGAACAACATTATGGAGTGGAACTTGTCAATGAATGGCATCAAAACAAATGGTAATTGACAGAACAACAATAAGTGACCTAAGATGAAATCAGCAGCGAATTCAGACATTTCAATAACCTTGGCAGTGAATTCTCTGAGTGGTTGGGTCCAAGCGGAACCACCCATACCAGATCCGTACCATCTACCAGTCCAGAAAGCGGAGTTGGCGTGATCATTCTTGAATTCTCTGGTCAACAACCAACTGGACATGGCAATGAAGATTAATCTTTGACAGAAGATACAGGTGATTTGACCAATCAACATTCTTGGGAAGGAGAAACCTTCTAAGACCCACATGACAATGAAGAAGATCAAGGTAACAATAACAGAGATACCATGAGCAAATCCAGCCATGACTGGACCAGTCTTCTTACAACACATGTGTAGTAATGGACCAGCACAACAGGATAGAGCTAAAGTGAAGAATAGAACACCCATGTTGATCAAAATAGGACCCAAAGTACAAACAACAATTCTAACAGCGGAGTTGACAGTAACAGCATCTCTAACACCAGTTTGAGCATTAATGAAGGTAAATGCAACAAAACATCCAGCGGCGTAGATAGCACAAGGAATAAATTCAGCCATCAAAACATTGGACTTGTGAGCTCTTGGAACATCACCAACAGTCTTTTCAGATTCATCACCCAACAATTTCTTCTTGAAACCAGTGACTCTGGCTCTGCTTGATCTTACATAACCAATCCAAGAGTTTCTGTGGAACTTACCATTACCTCTGGACAACCATCTGATGAAATCTCTGTAATCAATGAAGTAATCTTGTCTGGAGAATTGATGAGGGTTAAAGATGAATGGAGAGAACATCAAGGAGGATAGAGAGGCCCAGAACCATAACAAGGCAGGTTGCCAATGAGCAACAGAACCGAATAAAATCATCAATAAGGTTCTGGAACCCATGTAGATAGCAGAACCAGCAAATCTAGAGTATAAGATTGAGAATGGAATTCTTGAAGTAGCGAAACCTCTACCGGTGGAGATATATCTAGCACCACCATAAGTCATATCACTTAATAAGGCATTGGAGAAAATTTGACCAGAGAAGACTTCGAACATTGGAGACAAAGAACATAAGTGCTTGATAAATCTTTGAGAAGCCTTCCATAAACCTCTTTCAATCAATTCTTGGATAACAATAGGAATGAAGGCAATGAAGAAGACAATGAAAATGGACAAGGTATATCTTCTAACCCAATCAATAGCAGGAGACAAGTTGTAACAACCTAATGGATATAGGATATCAGTAATTGGCTTGTTTCTGTTGTATTGACATAAGATAGATTCATGGGCCAAGGAGTTCAAGTTAACCAAGGTTAAGGCGAACATTTGCAAGGACAATTGAATGAACAAGTTGTTTAAATGGAAACCAGGATGGGCATAGTAGAAGGATAAGAATCTGTCTAATGGCAATTGAGTACCCAAGTAGTAGTATTCTCTGGATAACATTTGTTCACCCATACCAGCACCAATCTTGGTGGTGAAATTCAAAATAGTACCGAAACCTAAATCTCTACCTTTACCACATTGGTAGTATTCACAATGTTTGATTCTACCACCTCTTAATAAGGCATTCATACCAGCGTAAATATCTTCATTCAAGTGTAAACCCTTTTGAGCCTTGGAAATACCACCTCTTGTAGTCATATAAATGGTGTTGATGAAATCAGGGTGACCATAATGCAACTTACCACCGATTTGAGACAAAGTTCTGGCGAATAAGGTACCGAAGGTTTGTTCTTTACCAGCAGCAACATCACCCAAAACACCGGAGTTTTCAGAGAAGATATATTCTCTGGCACCAACAATGGCAACAGGATGGTTAGTGGTTTGGTCTTCGTATCTTAATTCAGGAGCATATGGGTTGACTTGTTCGACATTTAATTCTTCGAATTCAGCTAAAACAGATCTAATCTTCAAACATTCTTCCAAGTAGTTATCTTGATTGGCATCAATCAATTGCATGTATTCACCTCTAGTAAAGATGATGGCATGATTTTGGTTATCAGACTTACCATCACCCAAAATTGGGTTACCAGATAATTGGACTCTGAATTTAGGTCTTCTTCTACCATTTGGTAAAATTTCACAATGACCATCGATCAAAGAAGAGTAGATTCTTGGTTCTTCACCTTCATTCAAAGGAGGTTCTTCATCCAAGTAGGCAATTTGCAAATCTGGGTAAGCTCTCAATAAGAATTCAGCATTTTCCATTTCTTCAGGCTTGAACTTGGCAAGTCTTTGCATAGAAACAACAAACTTGAATTTTCTTCTGGCCATTTTTTCTAATTCTCTTTCAAGACCTTCAGCATTACCACCAAACATTTGAACAATTTCAGGGTTTTCAACTCTGTATAGAAGCTTGATAGCTCTGGCATAATTCATGAAACCAGAAATGGTTCTGTATAAGGTTTGGGATCTCAAAGAAGCCCAGATTCTGGTTCTTAAGGTATATTCAGGAGCGGCACTCTTGAAACCAATACAGTAGAATGGTAAGTCATCGATTTGGGATTTCAAAGCATCACCATTGGCACCGGAAACAACAGATCCATCAGGACCAGCAGCAGAGGAGTTTTCTTCATTTTCATCAAAGGCAGCAGTTTCTTCAGCTAAGATCTTGGTATCCTTAACGAAACAATCCCATTCAACAGGATGTAATTGTTTCAAGTATTCCAATAAGGTAACTCTGGAGAATTGATCGTCTTCTCTGATAATTTCTCTTAAAGACAACAAGATCTTTTCAGAGTAATGAGGAGTCAAAACACTGAAGGTTGGCATGTTGTCAACAGGTAATGGTTCAGGAATAGGAGTGGCTAAGGATTGAGCGAAGAAGGTAATTCTTCTTTCAGCTTCAGAACCTTGAGGGAAGAATTCAGTATCAAAGTTGTTGTCATCTTGAGAAACGAAGAAGGTTGGAGCTCTTAAAGTTCTTCTACCTTCAATTTCAGATGGAACTTGATGGTATAGTAACTTTTGAACATGATCAATGGCTAACAAATGTTCTCTGTACATGGAGATAACAATGGCATTCCAAATTTGAGAAATCAAGACCTTTGGTTTGTACTTAATTTCCATATCATTGGTAGCCAAAATCTTAGAGTAAATTCTCTTTGGTAATCTAGAGAAGATATTTCTCCATGGAGTTAAGATGGAAATACCCATGTAGAAGGACTTACCAATGGAGAAGATGGTATTGGCAAGGACGTACCACATGAAGGTATCCAAGAAGAACAAAATGAAATCAGTGGAGATCATTAAACCTAAGACAATCTTTGGTTGTAAAACACATAACTTGGCCTTCCACCAGTAATCACCAGTACATCTCATGGTTGTTGTGGATAAAATTCTGATAGGATCCTTTAAGGATAAAATCAAGAAGAAGTAAGATTCAGCAAACTTGGCACCAAAGACAGTGGTCCAGACCAAGTAAGACATCCACATATCGATACCCTTTAATGAAGCAAAAGAGGCAGTGAAAGTTTGGGAAGCAACATACTTTCTTGATGATCTCTTCATGTATGAGGTAAATAAACCACCTAGAGGCATGACAGCAAAGAACACAACAGTAACAACAGAGACAAAGAAGAAGATAATAGAAATGGCATGGGCCAATTTGGATTCATTGGTTCTACCAGCGTAGAAGAAGACAAAGACAACAGGAGCCAAGTTGATGACCAAAAGAATAATCAAAAACCATAATCTTCTACTCAAATGTTGAGCACCAGCCCATTTTCTAGGAACAAATTGCCATTCACAAATGGTAGCAAAGATTTGAATGATACAACCCAAAGTACCACCCAAGGCAGCAGCAGCCCATGAAGAAGAAGCTAATGGTTTGTTGTTGACAAGTTGTTGGTAGTTTTTGGTATAGAAGGTAGGGGAAACATAAGCAATGTACATCCAGTAAATACAAGCATGGATAATCCAAATTCTGTTGAAGTTGGTAACCAAATGCAACCAAGTTCTGGTTTCCTTGTAAGTCTTAAAGAAGACAAATTCCCATGTAACATCACCTAATCTTAAGTATCTTTCTTCACTTGGTAAATCAGTGATTCTGGTACCATCATCAAGGACAATCTTGGCTAGACCTTCAGGGTACCAAAACAATTGGTTGACATCATCATAACCAATGACCTTGTTGTGGTCGGCTTCTCTTTTGATAAATTTTCCATCAACAACTTCATAGACTTGGGATCTGATGAACTTGTAGATAGGAGTAATGATTCTGTTTAAGAAGTCACCTTCTGGCATTGGCTTTGTGGATTGTTGGCATAATGGAGAATCTAAATAATCTAAACAACACTTGAAGACGAAACACAGACATTCAGGAGTAAATCTGACTTGATTGGCTTCACCCCAACACAGCAAGTAAAGAGCAATGTGTCTGACCTTGTCGGCAGGAGATAAGACATTCATCTTGGCCTTCCATCTGAAGTCAGCAGCATCCAAAGAGTTGTCACCTTCAAGTTGATTTAGGGCTTCTTGAGTGTTGAAAGCATCACCTTGTTCCTTCATGTCCTTTTCCATTTGTTTTCTTTGTTTCTTTTTTAACTTTCTGGCTTTTCTGGACATTTTACCTAGGTTCATGTTTCTGAAACCAACTTCATCATCCAAATCCAATTGAGCAGCAAAGTACCACTTCTTGAAGTTAGCGGAGTCACCACCAATGTAATCGGCATGCAAGGACAATAAGGCTTGTTCAGGAGACATTCTGGAGGCTCTGGAGTCCAATAAGGTCATGAAGTAATCGAATTGATTTCTCATGGAGTCTCTTTGGAAACCGAATCTGTTAGTTAAATCAATGAAGACATCTTCGATCTCTTCAATTGAAATAGGAGATTGAGGATCAGCAGTCCAGGCAGGGTATGGATCGTTTGGCAAGGCAGCAGCAAGAGCCATGGATGCATCCCAACCATTGACACCAGTGGCAAAAGAACCACTTGGTTGTTCTTGTTGATAGAAATCAGCGTTTGGAGGAGGCATACCGTTTTGGCCATAAGAAAAGTCAGAGAAGTTTTCAGTGCTGTTTTGGTTCATAGGAGGTTCGTAGTAGTTGTGGTTACCAGTAGGGTCTTGTTGGTAGTAGTAGAACTGACCGTGTTCATCGTAGTAACCAATAGGATTGCCAAATTCATCGAACTCTTGTTGGTATTGTTGAGAGTTTGGGTCGTATTGTTGACCATCTTGGCCATACATCTCAGGATATTCTTCACCGTGTTGATAAGACATCTTTTGTTTAATAGCTGCTTATATGGGTTGAAGAAATATAAAAAGACAATAAGATTAATAGAATTTAGCTAAACAATAAAAAAAAATCAAATAGAAATATACTATAGTTTTGTTTGTTTTTTATTTTTTTTTTTTGGCGTTTGTTAAACTTTTATATTTTTTGTAATAATAATATTTTGTATTTTCTTTGATTTATAAATAGCAAAGAGAATATAAAAAAAGAGATTTGAATTAAAAGTATTGTGATTAATAATATCCTTGGTTATATTAAGTTAATGTTACTTTGAAACAAATTTAAACAAAATAAAATAAAGAATGGATAGAAATCATAATAATAAAGAATATTTTTTCCACAAATAGATCAAAAATTGTATTTACATGAAAATAACACACACTAAAGCCAGAAAACCTACCGAAAAAGACTTGTTTAGAATTTTTTTTTAAAAAAAAAAAATGCATGATGCTGAACCCATGGCAATAAAGGGAAATAATCAAAAAAAATTTTTTTGGAATTTTTTTTTCTTGTGGAGAAATAAGTGTGTCTTTTTTTAGAATTTTATAGTGACATTCTTTCGGAGTTGTACTTATTTAATCTAGATTACTTTTTTTTTTTTTTTTTGTGTACACACACAATTATTAATATTGCCTATTTGGGACACGTGTCCCAAACAGGTAAAGATTATCCCTACCCACACAAATCTATTTATCATTTATCATATATAAGGATTTCCCTCTTATATTTTAAAAAATACAGTTATATACAACTATTAATTAATAACAGTATATTATGCTATAACTATTAACTATCTACACACATTTCAATACCCGTTATGTTCATAATTAACAGCATTTAAGATAATTTTTACTCTTACTAGTGATGTCAGCATATTAATTGTAATGACATTCCTACATACACCATAAGGAGACATATACACTATATTATTTTTTTTAACTAGTGAATTCGTGGTCTCCCTTTAAAAAAAAAAAAATTATTTACGTTTTTGGAGATATTTGTTTACTGTTTCTTTTTCGCTTTCAGTAATTTTTTTAAAAAAAAAAAAAAAACTTTGTTTGTTGTTCTTGTTGTTTTTTGTTAATAACTTTCTTATTCTTCATATATCTCTCTACCTTTGTTTTGTCGATGATTTCTACAAATGTTCTTATTTTTGTTATTTTTTATTCTTTTAATTACTAAGTAATTATCACAATAAACCAACTTTGTCATATTCCTATTAATCCTACATTTGTTCTTTTTTTCCCAACATGAGTTCTAATTTAGCTATATGCACAAGATTTACTAAAATCGTCATCACATGGTTACTTATCCTAGGTAACTTATTACTACTATTCTTGATTATCTTCACTGGTACCACCGATCACTTCCCAATCGACCAAATCTACTTGCTTGAAGCCAACACCTCCAACATTGAAGGTGCTCCTCATGACATCACCAGATGGACCTTTTGGGGTATGTGTGGTAAGAAGAATGGTAACAATGTTTGTTCCTCAACCGGCAACACCTACAACTTGTCTCCAGCCTACCCATTATCTCCAGTTGACAACTTTGACACCACTAAGAACATTCCAGCTGAGTTCGACAACAACAGAAACACCTACTACTACCTATCCAGATTCAACTTCGCCTTTGTTTTGTTGGCCTTAATCTTCCAATTTGTTGCTGGTGTCATTTACTTCTTCTCCTGGACCCACAAGTTTGTTGTCAAGTTGGCTTGTTTCTTCCAAGTCTTGGGAACATTGTTCAGTTGTGGTGGTGCCGGTGCTGTTACTGCCTTGGTTATTTTAGCCAGAAGAGCCTTCAACAAGACCCCTCAAGTTTCTGGTGAAGGAAAAGCCAGAATCAACATCGATTACTTAGCCATCATGTGGGCTTCTGCTGCCTGTTCCTTAATCCTATTTGTCATCATGGCTGGTAACTTCATCATGAGCAGCTTGGAATCCCACAAGAAGAATGTTGAATACCAAAAGATGCAACAAGATGCTCAAAAGTACCAAGAATTTGTCACCACTGGTCACGAAGTTCCTGAAGTCGACTACCCAGCCCAAAACTTGGAAGGTGGTTACTTGCACGATGCTGCTGAAAACAAGGAATTTGTTGACTCTGAATACGAAACTAAAGCTGGTAACAAGCAAGTTACCAGAAACAACACCGGTATGTCATCCAGAAAGTCCTTGGACAGCAAGGGTAACTCCAAGTACGGCATCAAGTTCTTTTCCGTCAGAGACCAAAAGTCCAGAAACGACTTGAAGGAAGAAGACGAAAGTGTCTTTTAAATTGAATGAATAATAGAATATCTACGTAACAATACTATAACACTACCTTTAAAAAATCATTTAATAATAATAAAAGCACACTACGCAAACAAGCAACGTTGATAATTCCTCAATGAAGTGACACACTTCACATTTTATATACCTAATAATAATAAAAAATAAAAATACTACCCATAATACTTTTTTTTTATTTACTTCTCCATTTCCTGCAAACATGTCTGGATGAACTCCTCAATGGCTACGTTCTTGTATATCCCGTTCTGTCTGAAACACGACAGGTATCGCGCAATGGTGTGTTCAAGGTCATCTCTGTTTTTGATTGTATCTTCCTGGATGGCGTTGTGGTCGAGCTGGAGGAGTTGGTACACCTTGTGGAGATGGTACTTCACTGTGTTGTACTGGAGGAGATTTTGTATCTTCTCGTTGTTCATAAGATCTTCAAATTCATGGTGGGGAGTGGATATTGGAGCAACAGCCTTTGGAAGGGATTCTTCAATTACAAAGTGCTTGTCCTCGGCATTGTGGGTCTTGTAGCAGGCCATCCCACATATCTTCACAGTTCTGGCTTTGCACTTTGAGCATTTGTACTTGAAGTTTTCTTTTTTGCATACATCGCATATGTTGTTTGTTTCCTTTTTGGCATTGAAGTTGTTATTTCTGAAGGATTTCCCTTGGTACTTGTTGTTATAAGACATTTTCTTGGGTGTTTATGTACTCATCTGTGGATATAATTTTGTATTTAAAAAAAAAAAAAAAAAGAAATTCAAAAAAGAAAAGTTGGTGGGGGATTTATGTGTGAATTTGTTTGTATATAGTCACGTGTGTTAATTTCCAAAAAATATCAATAACATTTATGTTTACATTTAAAAACTCAAAATATAATAAGTAATCATTATATTAACAATTACAAAGATGTAAACTTCTTTTATTTCTTGTCTTTACAAATTACACTTTTTTTCTTCTTTTTTAAGTCCGTGTCTGTATAATTTCACTAACCTCATGGCACACTGTTTTAATTAAGGAGGTAAAAAAAATTATACTGACATTCTCTCCCCACGTGTACCGAAAAAAGCACACACATCCCCATATTAATATGGTTGTAAGAAAAATAATGATCCCAGTACTGACTTATACACTGTGCTATTATAATCCCATCAACACTTTAATATTACTATTTATTGCTGTAAATATTTATATATTCTAATTAATTGCCAATATTATATTATATATTTTTTTAGAAAAAACTTCATCATCCTTTTTTTTTTTTACTCTTTTTTTTCTTTTGGTTGTAAATATTTGTGAAATCTTCATTCCCTTTTATATAAGGGGAAAAAAGAGCTAATTTGAAATAATAAAAAAGACACATCTAAAACACCAGAAAAACACCCAATAACCACACAATGCTATTCAGTGTCAAACTAGCCAGTGGTGTCTATCCTCCTTGGAAGGACCACTACATAAACTACGACTTACTGAAAAACGCCTTGAAGGAAGATGAAACAAAGCAACAAGTCAAAGATGAAGCTTCAAACACCAAAAACAAGTTCAAGTGGACCGACAAGGACGAAAAGATCTTTGTCAGTGTCTTGGACAAGGAACTGGAAAAAGTCTACGGCTTCCAAGTTGAAACATACAACAAGGTTCTTGAAACCTTGGATGACCTAGAAGAAAAGGAAATCATTGGTGATGATGAACAAAAAGACGAAGTCAACAACAAGTTGCACATTGCTGACTTTGAAAAAATTCTTGAAGATTGCTTAACCAAGGCCCAAGAATTAGACAACTTCTCCAGATTGAACTACACTGGTTTCATCAAGATTGTCAAGAAACACGACAAGTTGCACAAGAACTACCCTTCAGTCAAGGCCTTGTTGAATGTCAGATTAAAAGAATTGCCTTTCCACAGTGAAGAATACTCTCCTTTGCTTTACAAGATCTCCTTCTTGTACAATCTTTTCAGAGACAACAACGGTCAAAATTTGATCACCCCAAGTGTCAAGAACTCATTCAGAGATGTTGTTAACAAGAGTGAATCCTTGTCCAAGAGCTCCAAGTTGAATACCCTTGCTTCCTTGGAAGAATCCCATTACGATGTCTTTAAGTTCTGGATCCACCCAGACAACTTGATGGAAGTCAAGACCAGAATCTTAAGACACTTGCCTGTTTTGGTTTATGCCTCAAATTCCAGTGATGACAACACCAACTACATGGATACAGTTCCAACTTCATTGAATGACATTGCCATGGTCAATGAAAGCTACAAGAACTTTGATGGTACCAACTCTTCTTCTTCCTCTACCAAGAGTGATGAAAACGATCCTGAAATCATGACTGCCATGAACTCCAAGATTGGTTCCAAATTAAAAGAAGTCATTGCCAGTGGTCACCACAACAAGGAATACTTTGATCCTGTTATTACATGTTTGTACTTTGATAACGAAAACTTGGAAATGTACAACAGCAAGTTATTAAAGACCGAAGATTATACTTCTATTAGATTAAGATGGATGGGTAGATTGATCAACAAGCCTGAAGTTGTTTTGGAAAAGAAACAATACATCCACTCTGCTGCTGTTGCTCAACAATCCGAAAGCTTGTCTTCAAACAACGGTATGACTTCTTCTCAAAAGAACGATGATTACGTTTACACCAAGTTGACCATCAAGCCAAAGTTTATTACCAGCTTCATCAGTGGTCAAAAGGATTACGAAGAAAAGTTGATTTCAAAGCTTGAAAAATCAAACAACAATGCCAGATTATTGGACTCCACAAAGCAAATTTGTGAAAACTTGCAAGAATCCATTACCCACAGCAACTTGGCTCCAGTTTTGAGAACAATGTTCATCAGAACAGCCTTCCAAATCCCTGACGATGACAGAATCAGAATCACCATTGATTCCGATATTTTGTTCATCAGAGAAGATGCCTTTGACCACGACAGACCAATCAGAGACCCAAGCAACTGGCACAACCACATCTTGGACTCATCTTCTTCAAACCCATTGAAGTTCTTGAGACAAGGTGAATTCAACAAGTTCCCATATGCCTTAATGGAAATCAAGGTCAAGAGACCAACCAACTCCAATGGTAACAAGTACTCATCCCCAGCCTTGTACACCTCAAAGCACTCTGAATGGTTGTCTGACTTGACCAACAGTCACTTGGTCAAGGAAGTTCCAAACTTCTCCAAGTTCATCCAGGGTATGGCTGTATTCCACTCTGGTGATGATGAAAAGGTTGATGCTTTACCATACTGGTTCTTGGACATTGAAAACGGAATCAAGATTGATCCTCAACAGGCTTATGAAGAAGAACAAAGAAAATTAGCCAAACAATTAGAAACTGAAAGAAGACAATCTAGAATCAAAAGAGCTTCTTTGGTTGGCTTTGAAGTTCCACAAAAAGATGGCAACAAGGAGAGTTTGTTGTCAAGCTTGAAGAACAATGCTGATTTGCAAAAGAATGCTGTTCCAGTTGAAGATGAAGATGACTCTGATGAGGAATTTGATGTTGAGCAATTCATCAAGGATGGTAAGAAGAAGGAAGTCAACATGTTGCAAATCCTAACCAACTCAAAGCTATCCTCTGTTGATTCTGAGGATGAAGAATTTGAATTGCCACCTGGTGTGGAAAAACCTACTGAGTACTTGAAGAATGCTGGTCCAGTCAAGGTTGAAGCCAAGGTCTGGTTGGCCAATGAAAGAACCTTCAACAGATGGATGCATGTTTGTGTTTTGATGTCCTTGTTGACTTTCACCATCTACAACTCTGCCAAGCAAGCCAACTTCCCAAGATTGGCTGAGGTCCTTGCATACTTCTACTTTGCCTTGACTGTTGGTTCCATTGGATGGGCTTACAAGATATACTTCCACAGAATGAAGGTGATCAACGACAGATCCGATGAACACCTGGATGCTCCACTAGGACCTGTTATTTTGTCTGTTTGTGTTGGTTTGACCATGGTCTTTAACTTTGTTGCTGCCTTCAAGGCTGCTTCCAAGATCCAACCAACCCAACCAGTTGGTAATAGTACCATGTTTGCTGTCAACAGCTTCATGCAAAACCACGGCCACCCAAGACTGGTCAATGTTGAGTTGCCAAGCCACTTGGAGTCCATCCAAAGCTACATCTACAACTTTGTCAACAGCATTTAGAAAAAAGTTATATAGAAAAATGATTAATTAAAACCAGAAATAGAAATGTTTTTTTTTTTTAAAATGAAAGAAAGAGTTAAGTCCGGGAGGGGGTTAGTTTTAAGTCAAAAAAAAATATAGACTCATACATGGCTGTTTTCTCATTTTGTCCTTAGAAACGAAGTCAAAAAAAAAAAAAAAAAAGAAACGAGATTTGTTCACAGTTTTTTCTTAGTCTGAATGTTTCTGTTAAAAACTGTGTATTTTGTTTTATTCACTCTTTTGTTTTTGGACTACAGAACCCAAACAAACATGAGCACACAACCTGACTACATCTCCAGATACGAGCTTGAAATCATGAAGACCCAGATGGCACCAGCGAGACTGAACTCGCGTATTTTCTTTGGGCCTCTGAACTCAATCACAAACCTACGGTTTTTGACTGAAAACAACATCAAACACATCATAACTGTTAATATCCCAACCATGCTATGCATGAAGTACTGCGAGAAGATCCCCATGGACATCAATGATTATACATTTCTGGTTCTGGACTCTAAGCTGCCGGGTTCGATGAATGGCATGAATGAGTCATTGGTGAGATTCAACCAGGTTTATTCACACACTTTGAAGAACTTTGTTCAAAGCCAACTGCCGGGGTCAATGGATGTGTTGTACTCGATGCCATCATTGGATGCCTTGACTAGCAATGTGATAACCTGTGAGGGGTATGACAAATTGGTGGTTGTGAATGACTTTTTGAGTTTGGTGCAAAACTCCAACAATGCCATATTTGGGAATGTTTTGATTGTATCGAGCAATGGCAACGATGAAGCATTAGTAGCACTATTGAGTTCGATTTTACTAAAGGAAAACATAAGCTTGAGATTGAACTCGGTTATACAACACTTGCAAATGCTGAGACCATCCATGAAGGCTGTTAATCACAATAAGGTGCAGTACAGCCAGGGTTTTATCCAATACTGCGAATTGGTTAAGAGCAAGTGCTGGAAGGACTTGATGAAAATGGAACAGATCAATAGAGAGAGAAAAGCATTGCTAGCTAGCAGAAACATGTCGTATAAAAGAGAAGATAGCGGATACAGCGACTCATCCGATAACCAGTACTACAATGATATCAGCGATGACAGCAGCATCAGAGAGAACAGAATGATGACTCCAACCCCAGACCTTGACCAGATGAAGCAGGAGTTCCCGGACAGAGTTTTCAAGAAACTGAGATACTCCGAGAACTGAGGAGGGATATCAAAAACAAGCATAGGATACGAATATATACATATATATATAATAGTAGTTAATTAGGATAAAAGATAAAACGAATAAGTTATTGGTTCATTAGTGTTTTGATCATTGTGATTCCTGAGGTTTTAATGACGAATTACGGATTTAACAAATAGATATATGTGAAAAATAACGGCGGGTAAGAATAGTTTTTAAAGATTTTGGTAAGTGGAAATATATTGGAAATATCCCCAACAAGTGTTTGCTGCTATACACATGCCACAACTAAACCATTTATCAAGATCTTTGAGATCATATTCATCTCGGTTGACCCCAAAACACAAAGCTAACTTTGTATCCATCAAGAAACTAATCCCAGATTATCAGAATCTTGAAACAAAGTGCAATTGTTATTATGAAAGGCTCCAATTGCCTGACCCTATAGCTCCAATCACTAACATTACCACAAAGGTCTCTGAAACACCGCCTTTGTCAATGATTCCTGTATACAAAAGACATGTTTTGCTAATTGATGAAACAAGCCCTTCCAAACAAGCCCACATGAACTGGAAATCCAAGGTGGAGGATGTCGATGCATCTGTGTATCCATATGGGATTTTGAAGACGATCAAGGAAAGAAACACAGAGCTGTTGAAACAAAGAGAGAGCATGCCAATCTTGGTCAATGTTATGGAGCTGGTCAATTTTACTGCTGGGTCAAAGAAAAAATACAAGATATTGTGTTTGCCTGAATGGAAGGTGTTAGCCTTTGATGAAGCAGAAATTGATCATGTGTCAGATCTCGTCAACAGACCTATGCTTGAAGATATACACAACATCGAAGTTCTGGACTTCCCTGAAGAAAGCCTGTTGTTGATATGTGGACACAACCAGCGAGATGCCAGATGCGGTGTTATGTCCAAGGAATTGATAGATAATACGAAATTCAAGAATCCCATTGGTCTGGTTTCGCACATAGGAGGACATAAGTTCGCGGGCAATGTCATCATGTACAATAAACTGAATGATGAAACAAACACATACTGGTTCAGACACATGAACCCACTGGTTGCTGATGTTGTTCTGGACGAGGCTTCCAAAGGCAACATGGTGTCTGAGTTCTACAGAGGCTCAACAAAGTTCAAGAAATAGGCCATAGGGATGTATTTATATATTGGAGAGTTATTAATGCTGTGTGTGTGTGTTTTTTTATTTGACAATTACGCGTGTTAAAAAAAAATTAAAGTCTATTTTTTTTTTAACATCACAAGAGAAAGAAAAAAAAAAATGAATAATTCTGAACACCTAATAAAATTGACATTTGTTTTTAATTCCCAAACAACATTTTATACTCATTAACCCATACAAAACATACCGCCATGTTTGATCCTGTTCACGATAGCATTGAGGAAAACGAAAAACACAAAACTGAAGAGCACCACGTGGTTGAGGAGTCCACAGATCCAATCGATTCCAACTACATCAGATCATACTTCAGCGGCAATCTGGACCAGATCTTCAAGTTCCAGGACTGCCAGGTCTTGCCAAGATCTATGCTCCACTACTCTTTATTTAGAAAGCTTCTATTAATAAAAACACCTATCTTTCCTAATGTCCTAGAGCTCTTCCAAATGGGGTACCAGGAAAAGAAGAGGAAGACATACGAGAATATCAGACACAACTACTCATACGAGCCAGCCATTGGAGAAACAGTTGTCCAGCAAGACTTGAGATATGATTTGAAAACGGAACACATAAATTACATGACTTTTTTGGTTTACACCTTGGCGTCCTCAAAGTCTGTGACAAAGAGCTGCAAGGACAGACTTATAGCTGATCCATACTACTCATTTGCTTTATTATTCCAATTGTTTTTGTTCAACTTGAATATTCTGAACAAGTTCTCCACTTTTGCATACAATATCCTGCCTGGATCCTCACACAAGAAGTTCTTCCCTGTGATTGATATTGATGTTGATCTGGACAAGGACTTGAAGTACCCCCACCGAAGCATAAACTTCCCATTCAAGCCTGAGTTCAATGAAATGGAGGAGATTGATCCAAGAAAGGACAAAAACAATTGTGACAAGAAGATTATCATTGAGTACTCAAAGGCTGCTGAGATCATGACAAGCATTCCGTTTGGGTACGAAAGAGCATTTATCGAGGAAAGACTTCAAACACACCCACAAGTGAACAAACTTAATGGGTTTCAGGTGATCCAGGCCTTGAATGACTGGTGTAAATCAGATGGCCAAAAGGACCCACACAAGTTGAGTGTGATGATATATGACTTTGTGAATCTGCTCAAGAAGCTTGATGTCAAGATGAAGAGAGAAAACCAGATCGTGGCTTTGATTCTGTGGATCACGGCTCTTGTATCATACAGCCAGGAAAACGATGCTGCGTTCCAGGAAAGCATTTTGGTCATGATCTTTAACGATCCATCCTTCCAGCACTTTGATTACATGGACTACAACGTTGCATATACAGATGTTGAGAATGATATTTTGAATGCAGAGTGTGAAGCTAGAGTGTCCTCAAAGAGCACAAAGGCTGTGAACAAGAGATCTCCTACTGTGTTGTACTTTGACAAGGACTATAACATTCAAATAAAGCATTTGAAGGACCCCACACCAAAGCCAGTTCAAACACCAAAGTTGAAGATCGTTGAGCCAGACAACACCGTGGAGGACATTGATATCAGTGTTGTTAGTGATACGAATGATACTGTAGAACAGGTTGAGTATGACATGGAGGGGACTATTTTGAAGCCGGAGATGTTCCATGATGCCAAACACATGTTCAACCCACGTAGCACCAAGTCGAAGAACAACTATAGCAAGCAACTGGAGGTTGAAAGCGAGCCAGTTTTGAATAATTTGTACACTGACAATAGCATTGATCAATTGGTTTATGACCTGGATGAAAGCCATCGCATTGCATCTCTTTTGAGAAAGGACAGCCAGAATTATATCAACTTGTTTGACAAGTACGAGTTCAATTATGTAAGTGCAACTAATGGTAAGTTTGGAGAAAGAATAAAGAAAAATCCTAAATACAACGACACAGTTGTGGGTTTCCAAAGCGATATGATGAAGTTGTTCAGAATGAGCAAAAAGATGATCATCAAAAAGGCCTACAAACACAACGGAGAGGTTCCTCCAAAGTGATTTTATTTTCTATATATACATTGATTTAAGCTAAATCCAGCAGTTGTGCGATGAATATGGTGACTCCCTTGTGGATGCCCTTTTCGTTTACAGTTTCCTTCAAAATGTCCGAGTTGTTGTCGAATGCGGACAATTTATTCTGCAGAAGTTTGCCACCTTTGCTGATGATGATGTCCCATTTCAAAAGCTGTTTTCCGTCATAAGCAACCGTGCCCTCATTGAAGTCCATGTCAAGACCAGAGTCCAGGGCCAAGATATGGTTGAATATCTCGTACCTCAATGCATAGTACGTCTGAAGCTTCAAAAAGAGGATGTTCACCTCGTATGCGTTGTTCAGCTCAACATCCTCAAGACCTATGGAGGAAGTAACCACATCTTCAAGCAGAAAACCAGTGTCGAACAATAACAAATCATACTTGGTCTCGTCATTGAAGTCGATCTGTTCAGTCACGAAGCTGTCAGTAAGGATATCGAGCTTTAGGGTGGTCCGGATGCTTGCCATGAAATCACGGATTGTATCCTCGCTCCGATCATTGATTTTTCGCGTTTGTTGTTCGAGGTCTATTTGGAGCTGTTTAACTTCATCTTTTAGAGCGTGTTGTTCAAATATTTTTTGTTTCAGTATTTTGCGCTTGGCATCTGCTGATGAGTGGTCCACAGGCAGAAAAGAAGTGCTGTCACTACTGCTGTCCATTTTGTTTTGCATGGTGTTTTTTTTTTTTAAATTTTGCAAAATTGTAAAGTACACGAAAGTGTAAAAAAATTATGATGGTTTTGTTTTTCTCAATTTTCTTCACGTGTGCATCGGATATATACTAGTGAAAAAGAACTTCCTCAAATTTAATCAATTGATCTTGAGCAGCATACTTTAACTATTTTAATAATTAAAAAATTATAATATCATTGTATATAACATTTTCATATTAATATATAATTTTTTTTTTCATTTATATTCATTACAAAAGAAGAGAGCCATGTGTATATAGCGAGACTGACTTTTTTTTTCTGTATTTACTTCTTGGCGAAGGCATTTTGGGCATCAGCCTTCAAGTTACCAGCTTCCTTGGAACCTTGTTGGGTGTATTCACCTAACTTTTCCTTGGCTTCTTCTAAGTATTCAGAAGCAGATTCGGAGAAGGACTTACCGTTGGCAGACTTGTCTTGGCCCTTGGTGATGTTGTCAGAAACATTTTGGGCAACACCCTTTTCGGAGTCTGGGTGTAAGTAGGCAGCAGCCTTGTCAGCGTAGTCAGTGATGGTTTCCTTGGCTTGTTCTAAGTAGGACTTTTGGGAGTCAGGCTTGATAGCTTCGGTGGCTTTATCAGTGAAGTTCTTTCTTCCGGCGTCAGACATTATGATTATTGATTATATTAGTTGTTTGTAAAAGTTAGAAGTAAAAAGTTAGAGTTTTTATTTCTTGTTTGGTTTTTTGATAATAATGTATTTGTTATTAGAACAAAGAAATTAAAAATTATAAATTGTTTAAAATGTAGTGAACTGCCCCTTTATATACAATTCACTTAATATTGTATCCTCCGTTTAAAATCCTTTTGCAACAATAAAAAAAATATTTTTTTTTTAAGGGGAGTGTGTGTGTATTTTAAACAGTGTCGTCATCAGATACACTAATAATCCAGTATTACGTAGACAATCCTACTATCAAATTGGTAAGTTTATTACGTTTTTAAAAAAAAAAATCATTACGCATTTTTTAAGGGGCGCGAGAAATTACATGTGGGATTATTTTTTTTTTCACACTGTCGAAAATTGATGAATTAAAATACGATTATTGGCCATTGAAACTTTTTAGCAAGATTTGTAGTATTGGATAATTTTGGACAGACAACTACAATAACGAAGAATGTATGCTTATTATGGAGATAATTGATGAGTTGGTGATAAAGTGATAGTTTTTTGGGGAGATGAGTGGACAAGCTTCGTGGAGGATTGTTATACTCGTGAAAGGGCTGAAAATGGAGCCGACATTATTGTTTATCTTTTTTTTGTCGGTATATATGTGGGAAAAAAGCGGATATTAAATTTTTTTTTGGAAAAAATAATTCTGTCAAATATCGGAGTTAATTATGTTTACGTATATCCGATTTTTTAAATATTAGCACGTGCGTATCACGTGTTAAAATGACTAAATTTCTTTGTATATCCTATGGATCCTGGAAATTTCTAGAAAAAAAAAATTTTCCTTCTACACTAAATCCTAATACTCTTTCGGAAAATACCTCACAGTAAAAATTATTATATACTTATACGTCAAATCTACTCATCATCTTTGACAACAAACAACTGAACAAAACACCCAGACAACTTACATTCTTTGCAATTAACTTATAAATTTATTATTATTTTTTATAGAGATGAGCACAATTTTGTTGAAAAGAAATGCTTTGGTTTCCAGAAGACTAAAGCCTATAATTCCAGCATACACCTGCAAGAAGCATTTTTCCCAAACCCCCAGACTTTTAGCCCCTGGTCCACAAGACCCATACAAGGTCCTTGGTGTGGACAAGAACGCCAAACTGTCTGATATAAAAAAAGTATACTACCAACTAGCAAAGAAGTATCATCCTGATGTGAACAAGGAGCCGAATGCGAAGGAGGAGTTCAAGAAGATCACTGAGGCGTGGGAGATTCTGTCAGATGAAACCAAGAGACAGCAATACGATCAATTCGGGCATGCTGCTGGTGGTGAGGGTTTCAACCCCTTCCAGCAAGGTGGTTACCAGCAGGGTTTCCAGGGTCAAAACCCATTCGGACACATCAACTTGGATGATCTGTTTGGTGGTGCCTTTGGAGGTCGTGGTGGGTTCAATCCATTCCAACAGGGCGGTTTCCAGAACTCATACGGAAGCATGGCAAAAGAATTCTTCAAGGGCCAACACATAAGAACACAGTACAAAATGTCATTCAAGGATGCCGTCTTTGGGTTGCGTAAGGTGAAGATCACCTACAACGCCCTTGACTCATGCCACACCTGTCATGGAGATGGAGTGAAGCCAGGAAAGAAGGCTTCGTCCTGTAAGACCTGTGGAGGGACCGGTATGATCTCCCATGTGAGATCAGGTTTCCAAATGGCATCCACTTGTAACAGTTGTGGAGGTTCCGGTAAGAAGGTATACAAGGAAGATGCATGCAATTCCTGTCATGGAGAAGGATCAGAAGTTTCCCAAAAGACCATTGAGGTGGATATCCCACCTGGTGTGCAAAGCGGGACCACCATGAAGGTTCCCCGTGCGGGATCCATGCCTGACATGGCCTTTGATGCGGATACAATGGAATTCGAAAAGGGTGATCTTTACGTTGACATATCTGTTGCCAAAGACCCACACTTCAGCATGGAGGGCAGAACCATTGTGCAAAACCTCGACATCCCATTGACTACAGCCATTTTGGGTGGTACTGTGGCCATCCCAACCATTGACAACAAACAAATCAAAATCAAAATCCCAGCAGGTACACAAGCAAACGCCACAATCAGCATTCCGAACCAGGGTGTTCCGAGATCATTCACCACTCCAAACGCAAGAGGAGACATGAAGGTCAACTACAAGGTGAAAATCAATAAGCCAAGCTCAGAGGCTGAGTATGTTTTGTTCGAGGCCCTTGCTGATGTCACAGGCGACAAAACAGCCAAGAGAGTGTACTCAAGTGATTTGACTGATGATTTGAAGGATACTTTCAACCAAAACGTTGATACAAGTGCCGAGCACGGACACAAGAAGGTCCATCCATCTGTTCTTTCCAAAATCGAAGGGTTCCTTGCAAAGACCTTCAAAAAGCTGAAAGGAGACCAATAGACATTGTATATAGCTAACCATGTAAATAATAATTAAAAAAAGACATTATGGTATTTCATATAATTGTTTATTAGTAATTAATCTATATATATTAAGATAATATTTGATTTGAAGAAAACACCAGGTGCCCCGGCTATGTTGTTTTAGTAGCAGACATCATGGTAGTTATGTTTCTTTTTTCTTTTATATTCAAGCAATAGTTACCCTTACAAGTCAAAGGCATACTTACTCTTTTGTCTTAATCTCTTACCGAACTTGTAGAATAGGAAAGGAACTGGAATCAAAACAGCAGAGAATAGACCTAATAGTAAACCGGCCCAGTTAACACCCATACCCTTCAACATGTATCCAGCAAACAATGGGAAAGCAGCACCGAATCCGGATCTTAAGAAGGTATTACCAGCAATGGCAGAAGCAGCCAATAACAAGTAGGTATCAATCAAGTAGTTGAATGAGGTCAAGAAAATACCAATCAAACCAAATCCAATGAAACCACCACCAATGGTTGGAACAATCCAATGGACAGAGGTGTAGTTACCAGTCCACATGAACCAGAAAATACCAATGGTAAAGATAGGACCAGAAACCATCATACCCAATAATCTTTCTTCAGGACATGGCTTACCATTATTGGCAATAACAGCTTCAATGTACTTTGGTTCATATCTAATAACCATCATGGCGGAGAAGAAACACATACCAATGATTAAACCAAGGTATGGTAATTCACCATTTTGTAAGTAATGTCTCTTAATGACGAAGATGTATGGGTAACCTTCCAACATTAAGTATAAAATACCGTAAACGAAGGAGTTGTAAACAGTCATTAATAACAAAATTGGTTCTTGACCCAACATCTTAACTGGTCTGGCAATGGTCTTGGTGAAGATATCCTTGAAATCTAAGGTTTCTAATTCATGAGCAGCATAAATACCCCAATTACCGGATTTTTCTCTCATGTATTGAGCCTTCTTACATAAAATAATTGGATGGTGGGATTCATCATATAAGAAGAACATGGCAACAGTACAAACACCAGCGTAGATGGCATTGACATATTGGACCCATCTCCAAGAGGTATATTGAACAATGTATGCAGTGTAAACAGGAGTCAAAATAGGACCTAAAAAGACTGTTAAGGCGAAGATAGAAACAACTTTACCTCTGGTGAAGTTATCATACATATCGGACATGGCAGCAGGAATAACAGCTAAAGGAGCAGCACCAACGGCACCAGCAAAGAATCTACAAATCATAATAGTTTGAAGGTTTTCACCAGTGGCAACAGCAAATTGGAAAAGAGTAAAACCGAAAGAGGATAGAAGCAATAAGTTTCTTCTTCCGTATAATTCAGATAAAGGACCGTAGACAATTGGACCCAAGGCGAAACCAATAACATATAAGGTAATACCTAAGATAGCAACAACTTGAATGACACCGTATTCTTCCATGACTTGAGGAACACAAGCAGCAAAGTTAGAGGAACCCATGGTAACACCCATACAGTTCAAACACAAAATGAAGACAGTTAACATCTTCTTGTTGAAGGACCACTTGTATGGATGTTCGAATTGAGGGAAGTTGATGGCATCTTCATCGGAGTAGGTAACTTCATAAGGACTTCTGTCTTCAAACAAAACAGGAGGGTAATCTCTGTCACCACCCATTTTAGGTAAGTTTTGGTATGGGTCTGATTTAGGATTTAATTTTTCATCCATATCTTCACCGGTCAGGATCTTGGTTAAGGTCTTGTTGGAACCAGTTCTAGATTCAGTCTTGACTAAGTCATTGTTGATGAATTCATTTTGGTCGGATTTGTATTGGGTGGTTTTGGCGTTTTCAGTTTGGAACTCTTCGATTATTTCAGAGTTTTCAAATGAGGATTGCTCATTTTGGTTGGTAGCAGACATTATGATGTATTATTATTTAAAAATATGTATTAAAAAAAAATACAACAAAACAGTGGATATGAGGGTGATGCACTGGGTCTATTTTCAATAATAGTAATCTGTGGTTATTAATAGCTTCTTTATTAATAAATTGTTTTATATAAATAATAGAAATAGCCTCCTATATATAAAGTAGAAAGAATAAGTAAATAATAATATAAAATTGAACAGTGATTAAAAAGTGGTTGCTTAAGTAGTACAAAAAAAGGAGATACCAACAAAATGAAAAAAAAAAAAAAAAAAAAAAAAAAAAAAAAAAAAAAAAAAAAAAGAAATTTTGTGCTTTGTGTTCTCAAACAGATACGGTGCACATTATTACCATGGACAACAATTTTTTTCCCTTATTTTCTACCAATTACCGTAAAATATATATATATATACAAAAAATAGCGCATATAAAACAGAGTGGAAAATATATATATATACGGTAATCACCAAAAAAATAATAAAAAGTTCCATGGACGTTATTTAAAAAAAACAAATTAGGGAATGATTAACTTGAAACATATATACATCTATTTTGTTAACTTTACCTTTGTGAAATAAAAACATCGGTATGGTTAGGTTATGTACTTATGTCATTGATATTAATATCTTTATATTTTATTAGTGTATATATATCTATGTGTTAACTCCTTTATAGTACATAGCATTGTAAAAAAAAAAAAATAATATATTAAATATAAAAATTGGAGGGGGGTTTTTTTTTTGTTATAATAATTCAAATATTCTGTGTTTCTCAGATATCTCTATATTGTTATATATATACTATATCTTATTTTTTATATATACGAATAGTATTACAAAATCATTATTTTGAAAAAAAAAATAATATAAAACACAATCTTCTGTAATAAAAATACCATAACAGAAACTAATAATAATTTATGAAGATCTGATATACATTATCTTTTTTTTTTTCACATCTCCCATTAACGTTTTTTTTTTTTTTTTTTGTTGTTAGTCAGATGTTGTGGTAGCGTTGTTATTCATATCCCTCCATGGAGAAAAAATATAATTTATATCGGGATTTTAAAACAAAACACAATAATTTTTTTGATATTTTCTTGTTTACAACAAATCACGTGTAATTAAAAAAAGAAAAGTAAAAAACATATATTTTTATGTTTACATTTAAAAAAAATTTATAAAAGATACATTTATTTTATATATATAATATATGTAAACTAATTGATGATTTGTAACTAGGGGTGTATTTTTTGTTATATATAATTTATTCACCTTAATATTTTAAAATATAAAATAATATAGTAATGATAGTATATTTAAATACTGTAATATATTCAATACAAATCTACATAGTCAAAACTAGTTCCTCTTTTTATTTATTAAAATATCATTATATATAAACTTATTTTTAATACGAAAATTATTATATATTTATTGTATTGGACTTAAGAACATATACCACACAGAAGTTGTTTAAAACTCACCTATTTTTTACTCTCTTTTTTTTTTTTTAAAAAAAAATTTTTTTTTTACTCATTTCAGAAAAACCCTTTGATTTATAATTTTCCACAGTTTTTTTAAAAATTAAAAAAAAAAAAAAACCAAACCAAAACCACTATCACACAATGCTAAGACTAAACACCAAGATTGTCAGATCCACCAGATTAGCTTCTAATATCATATTCAACGAAAACAACGCCACTTTGAAGAACTTACTTAAAGTATCCACCCTTTTGAAAGACAGCAACGATGTTGTCCTAGTCAACTACAAAACCAGTGATCAATCATCCATTGAATTACCAGCCTCTTCATCCAAATTTTCAAAAGTCTATGAAATCAACGGGGATGCCATCAGAGAACCTGAACTAGTCTCCGGTTTGCTATCCTCTATAGTAAAAGACAATGCTGATGTTGAGAATATCATCTTCAATACCCAAACTCTATCAAAGAACATCTTCCCAAGACTAGCTGCCCAAGCTGACATCCAACCAACAAACGATATTGTCAAGATCATTGATGAAAACACCTTCATAAAACCAACTTATGCAGGAAACTTGTTATCAAAGGTTGTATACAACCCAGCTAACAAAACCAAAGTCTTGTCCTTCAGAGCTAGCAACTTCCCACTGGATGATGCTGAAGAACTAGTCACTGTTGACAGCATAAACAAAACCAATGAGATTCCTGAACAACAACAAGTCCTTGACAGTGTTTCTTTCAACAAGTTTGTAGAAAACAATATCCCAGACTCAACTGGAAGACCAGACCTAACTGCAGCCAAGGTAATTGTCAGTGGTGGTCGTGGTTTACAAAGCAAAGACAACTTTGAAAAGATGACAACCTTATTGGCTGACAGCTTTGCTGCTTCCAAAAAATATGGTAACACAAAGGCCTCCATTGGTGCAACCAGAGCCGTTGTTGATGCTGGCCATGCCAACAACTCTTTACAAATAGGACAAACCGGTAAAATCGTTCAGCCGGAACTATACATAGCCTTAGGTGTTTCAGGAGCAATCCAACACTTGGCTGGAATGAAGAACAGTAAGGTGATTGTGAACATCAACAAGGAAGAGGGTGTTCCTTTGGAGTTGATCAGTGATTATACCTTGATTGCTGATGCCAACGAAGCCATTCCGGAACTAGCCAAAAAAATCAGTGAATTATAATGATTATATATATGAAATTTTTTTTTAAACAACGTTGTGGAAGTATGATCTACCCTTTCTCAAGGCACTTGTCACAATCTTTTCAATTTCTTCTGGATCGGAGGTTATCCCAGACAAGACTTCATACCCATCCTTGGTGACCAAAACATCATCTTCAATTCTTACACCGCCGACATAGGCATACTTCTTGACAACATCCATGTTCACAGTCTCAAGTCTTTCAGGGAACTTCATCAACAAGTGTTCAATGACGTACTTGTTGAAGTACACACCTGGTTCATTGGTGATGACCATGTTTGGTTCCAAGGCTCTTCTGATTCTTAAGTTTTGGAAGTATGGATCCGCATCTTCGTAGTTGGCCATACCACCAACATCATGGACATCAAGACCCATTTGATGGCCCAGACCGTGTGGTAGGAAACAAGCAGATGCTCTTCTGTCGTAGATTTCCTGATTGGTGAATTCTTTTTTGAAAATGCCTAATCTCTTCAAGTGTTCAATGATCAATTCATGGGTTAGCTTTTGTAAGTCATCCCACAGAACACCTGGTTTGATTTGTTCCATTACCTTGGTTTGTACATCCAATACAATGTCATAAATCTCCCTGTGCTCCTTGGTCCATTTACCATTGATTGGGAAACATCTGGTGATATCAGCAGTGTAGTTTTGGTACTCAGCACCAGCATCCAACAAAATGGATTCTCTGTGTTTGATACTTTCATCGTTCTTGACGTAATGCAAGGTGGAGCAATTGGTACCTGAACAACAAATAGGTTCATAACCTTGGGAAACGGATCCTTGTCTGATGGCATGATAAGTGAACTCAGCTTGTAGGTGGATTTCACTGGTTTCAATTGGGATGGCTTGCATGGTTGCTAAATGACAGTTGTCGGTGATTTCACATGCTTTTCTGATACAGGCAATTTCATAGGCATCCTTGATGACTCTGCTTTCATCGATGGCATACAAGAATTCCTTGGATTCAGCTGAAACAGGCAAGTCGTCAAGGGATAAGTCCTTTGGAACATTGTCCAGGTCATCCATGAAAATGGTGGAAACACCATCAACTTCTTTTTTGTTTTTTAAGAATGCAGCCAAGTCCTTCATATACAAGACTTCATCAACATCGTACTTGTCCATGGCTTCCTTAGTGGATAATGGTTCTCCGGACCACATGATATCATCTTCATCAACGTCTTGCAAAAACAATGTCAAGTATTTGTTGGAGATGTCGTAGTAAATAGCACAACCAGGCAAGTTAACACCTGACAAGTAGTAGAAGTATCTTTTTTGTCTGAATGGCTTGTTGGTGTCACAGTACTTGATGCTTTCAACAAGATTACCAAAGTTCAAAAAGGCACATGTGTGTGGCATGGTGATTGTTTGTAGTTTGTTGACAACATTTTCACAATGCTTCTTGGCTGGGTATTTTTGGTTCAAAACAGCGTATGGGCTCTTTTCCTTGTTCAACAATACACTTCTTGTTTTGATTGGGTCAAAGCCTAGTTCCTTGATCAAGGTGGAGGTGTTGACTTCAGAAGGAATGTCAGACACAGGAGTTGGCTTTTTGGAGGACAAGAATTCCTTGGTGGCAGCATAAGTGATGGCTGATGTTGCTAAAACAACAGATCCTAAACCAGTTAAAGTTTCCATATTGTTATAATAAAGTTAATGGGGGTTTTGTTTGGTTTGTAGATGTGTTACTAATGAAAGAGAAATGATGTATTTTGTTGGGAAAGGAGATTAAAAAAAAAAAAAATTTTTATAGTATGAGAAAATTATGGCTTCTTTTTTTCTAAAATGCAGGGAAATGGCGGAGTTAATATTATAACGGCTATTAATATATTGACAACCGGACATAGACAGAAAAATGTGCCAAAGAAAAAGATGAATGTTCAGAAAATACACGTGATCATAGCCTAAAGAAAATATACCAAGAACTCAACTCCATGCTATGAAATGGACCCTATCACTACATAACAGCATTAATTAATCACAAGTGGCTGATCAATAAAAAAAAAAGCCATTATTGATAACGAAGAGATCTAGATTGTTGTGCTATTAATAAAACTTTTGAGATAATCGGCATTAGGGCAAGAATCTATAACTTAAACCCTATTAGGGGTGTGTAATATTTTATAGTGAATATTCAAAGGACAAATGGGAGTGTGGTGATGTCTCGTAACATGTGATTATTCACCATATTGTTTATCTTATTATGAGTTAATTTATTTTTTAAAAAAAATAACATATGGCGCCACCTCTGGATAAGAGCTTCCGGTTCGTACAGTAACCTCTTTACTAACAAATATTACCCCTTTGGGACAGAAAGTCACACTATTCGTTTTATTTTTTTGTGTACATAAAATAGCATAATCCCACACGTAAATAAATCAGTCTACTTTTTTTTTTTTACAATGGGAATTGTGAGTGAATATTCACTTTTTTATGGTGTGTACACAGATTGAATATCTCACCCTTTAGGTTTTTTAATAATCACACGATTACAACACTTTGTTGTGTTTAGACACTATATATAAGACATGTTGATCTTGTCTTTTATTTAATACATCTTTCTTTAAATTATTTACTATAAAGTAATAATCTAATAACCATCCATAATATAATAATATATTATATACACAACATTACAACAAATAACAACAAAAATATGTCTGAAATTACTTTAGGAAGATACGTCTTTGAAAGAATTAAACAAGTTGGTGTCAACACCATCTTCGGTTTACCAGGTGACTTCAACTTGTCTCTATTAGACAAGATCTACGAAGTTGAAGGTCTAAGATGGGCTGCCTCTTTGAACGAATTGAACGCTGCTTATGCTGCTGACGGTTACTCCAGAATCAAGGGTCTAGGTGTTCTTGTCACCACCTTTGGTGTTGGTGAATTATCCGCCTTGAACGGTGTTGCCGGTGCCTATGCTGAACATGTTGGTGTTTTACACATCGTTGGTGTTCCATCCTTGGCCTCCCAAGCCAAGCAATTATTATTGCACCACACCTTAGGTAACGGTGACTTTGATGTTTTCCACAGAATGTCTGCCAACATCTCTGAAACCACTGCCATGATCACTGACTTAGCTGCTGCTCCAGCTGAAATCGACAGATGTATCAGAACTGCCTACATTGCCCAAAGACCAGTCTACTTAGGTTTACCAGCCAACTTGGTTGACTTAACCGTTCCAGCCACATTATTGGAAACCAAGATCGACTTGTCCTTAAAGGCCAACGATGCTGAAGCCGAAAACGAAGTTGTTGAAACCATCTTAGCCTTGATTGCTGATGCCAAGAACCCAGTTATCTTATCTGATGCTTGTGCCTCCAGACACAGTGTCAAGCCTGAAGTCAAGCAATTGATTGATGTCACTCAATTCCCAGCCTTTGTTACTCCATTAGGTAAGGGTTCCATTGACGAAAAGCACGAAAGATTCGGTGGTGTTTACGTTGGTACCTTGTCCTCTCCAGAAGTCAAGCAATCTGTTGAATCTGCTGATTTAATTCTATCCGTTGGTGCTTTGTTATCCGATTTCAACACTGGTTCTTTCTCTTACTCATACCAAACCAAGAACATTGTTGAATTCCACTCTGACTACATCAAGATCAAGAACGCCTCTTTCCCAGGTGTTCAAATGAAGTTTGTCTTAGAAAAGTTGATTGCCCAAGTTGGTGCCAAGATTACTAACTACACCCCAGTTCCAGTTCCAGCTGGTTTACCAAAGAACGCTCCATTAGATGATGCCACTCCATTGGCTCAAGAATGGTTATGGAACGAATTAGGTGAATTCTTAGAAGAAGGTGATATTGTTGTTACTGAAACTGGTACCTCTGCTTTCGGTATCAACCAAACCAGATTCCCAACTGATGCCTATGGTATTTCCCAAGTTCTATGGGGTTCTATCGGTTACTCTGTCGGTGCCATGGTTGGTGCTACCTTTGCTGCTGAAGAATTAGACAAGGCCAAGAGAGTTATTTTATTCGTTGGTGATGGTTCTTTACAATTGACTGTTCAAGAAATCGCCTGTTTGATTAGATGGGGTTTGAAGCCATACATCTTTGTCTTAAACAACAACGGTTACACCATCGAAAAGTTGATTCACGGTCCAACTGCCCAATACAACATGATCCAAAACTGGAAGCACTTGGATATCTTACCAACCTTCGGTGCCACTGACTACGAAGCCATTCCAGTCAAGACTGTTGGTGAATGGAAGAAGATGACCACTGACCCAGCCTTCAAGAAGAACTCCACTATCAGAATGATTGAAGTCTTCCTACCTGAAATGGATGCTCCATCTTCTCTAGTTGCTC